>JADRCD010205668.1:0-29065 GCA_019843815.1 Montemys delectorum | reverse complement strand
TTTTGCTTATCGGTGAAGTTACTCTAAGAAGACAAGTAGAGAGAAGAAAAATCTTATGCTATTCAACAGCAAGATCATGGAAGTAAGGATAAGAGCCTTGGGATGATAGGCCAAGATAGTGGAATGTAAATGTCCACTTTCTTTCTACTGTTACTTTCTCAGGTGAATTGATGATATGAGAACCTTATCCAAGCTGTGCAAGTACACAGCTTGGTTTGAGCCTAGAGCATTTCCTTCTCTGTTCTAAGTTATCCCTCTGCCTAGACCTATAAATGTCTAGCCTCCATACATTCTAATTGATCAAGCTGACTGACTCAAACTAGCTTCTCTTGGATTCCGAATTGCTCTGCTAGGCCCCAAACTAACTATGGCAGTCTGTTCAAATCTTCTATCTTCTTTTGTCTTCACCTGCAACCTTTATCTATAAAACTGTGCTTGTAAAATCTCTCTTTCTCTCTTCCTTTCTCTCTTTCTCCCTCAGTTCCTCCCTCCTTCTCCATCTCCCCTGCCCCAGCCTCTCTCTCCACTCCTCCCCTCTCCTTCCCATCTCCTCTCCTCTCCTCTCCTCTCCTCTCCTCTCCTCTCCTCTCCTCTCCTCTCCTCTCTTCTCCTCTTCTCTCCTCTCCTATATCACTTCTCTTTCTTGTCTCTTCTCCTGAGAGTTGGGTGCGTACTAGCTCTGACTCATTCTGTAAAATCACTCTCTGATTTGTTACTTTGTCTGCCCCTCAATGAGATATCATTGTTTGGGGCTAAATGTGTTTATTAAAGGCATGTCTGAATTCCAGCCAGATTATACACAACTAGATAGGACTTTGGAAGTATTCTGGTGCCAGAGAAGCCATGTTGCTGGATTAAAATTCTTTTTCACTAGAACATGTATTAAACATCTGGTAGATATACCATCTAAGGAAGTGAGTTGCTGTTGGACTTCTCACCCAACATTTCCTATTTATGTCTCCTGGAGTACTCAAGGCACATTTCCTTATGGTGAAATGAATGGTCTAAGCAATTCAAGCTTTCAACCAGTGAACTTTGAGGACACATTGGCAACAGAACAATTCTGATACGAAGGGACTTCTTGATGCTGTCTGCAGTGCCTTCAAAGGCCTCTGCCTTTCAGAGATTTCTGTTTGGAAGTTATTGGCTTTATGTTTGTTTTGTTTTATTTGGCTTCAGCTATGTGTGCTGACTTCTTGCAGGCCCCCTAGATCTTGTCTCTGCCACACTCTCCATACTTTTATTTTTATCTTTGTACTAATGGATGATTTTATTCAGTATTTGTTTGGCATAGGTTAAATGGGATTATTTATGCAGAACAGTTTTCCAAGAAGCCAGCACTTATATTAAGCAATACTAATGGTACTCTAAACACATCAATATGAACTCAATCTGAATGTCATACACCATAAAATTTAGAGCATTAACAAATTGAGGCAAGTTAATATTAAAGACAAATGCACAGTGGTCATATTTAAAGTTATTTATTTTTGATTGTGTTCAGTTTTATTTTCCTTTGCTTAGTATTTTTAAATAGATGTGGTATTTTTTTTTTACATCCTTGCATATGTCAAATCCTATGCAGCTGGACTTACAGGCAGATGTAAGCCTCTTGATGTAGGTGCTAGGACTAGAACCCAGGTCCTCTGAAAGACCAGCAAGTGCTCTTAATGATTGAGTCACTACTCCAGCCCTATCTTTTGCTCATTCTTACAGAAGGATGATGTATTAATTGCACCAAGATTATGGAATTGAAGCTTCTTTGGGAGAGATTATGAACAATTTTGGGAGATTTGTAAATTTGACCTTGACAGAAGACACAAAGCATCAAGTACTTGTGTTGCATTTGAGATTTCATATTTCTCCATAACTATTTTTTGAAGTAGCAAGTCTAACATTCTAGTACCATTCCTTAATCCTGATTTCGTAACTAGTTTCCTGTTAAAGTTATTTCATTGTGTGATGTCCTTTTCTGGGCCTCTGTGGGAGTACACACATACACACACACACACACACACACACACACACACACACACACTGCACATTCTCTCAGTCTCTCTCTCTCTGTCTCTCCTTGTCTCTCTGTCTCTGTCTCTCTGTCTCTCTGTCTCTGTCTCTCTGTCTCTGTCTCTGTCTCTGTCTCTCTCTCTCTCTCTCTCTCTCTCTCTCTCTCACACACACACACACACACACACACACCCCTCTGTCTTAATAATGGAAGATTGAGCACTATTAAATATGAGAATTGTCATAATTAGAAAACTGTTATCACCTTAAATGTCAATGAGTAGTTAGAAATTATGTTTGTGATTAGAGAGATAGAAAAAATATATTGATATCCAAGGAGAAGAATTTACGGGGTGGGCTGATCAATATGACAGAGAGTATCAAGGAAGATCATTTGATTATTTATTTCCAAAAACGAAGTTTTCACTGGTCTGAGACAATTACAGTATGTAGACAACAAATAAGGGAGCAAACACTTGCAAAGCTGACATTCCCATGTGGTGCCATATATTTTAGGTATATAGCAGTTGGTTAAAGTAATCATAGAACTGTGACCAATTTGGAAAGTACGTCTTGTTCTTATAAATACGACAGCTCAGATGGATATTTAATGTGTTTTAAAAATGAACGGTAAAATTATTAAATACCACTTTTCAGAAATATACAGTGTAATGTGCATATGGAGGAATTGGTGGAATGCAGACTCAATTCATGCTAGTAGTTTTAATAAACTGCTGAGAAGGTGTCACTTTTAAAACAACCCCAAGAAGAACTGATGAGTTAAGTAATTAGGCTTTCTGAGTGCCTTTAAGTGAGCAAACTCCTTTCAAATACTTAAGGTTGAGTCAGAGTTAAAATTGGCTTTAAGATTGCTGTCAGGAATGAATTGTGGCAGACACAAGAATGTACACACTCTAATGGGAAACTTGTGTATCCATTAAGGGTCTTTGGTTGTCAACATCCGAAATGGCTTTTGTAGTTTTAAGTAAAATCTTATTTGTTAGAAGGTTAATGAGATAATTCACACAATCAAGGTGAAGTTAGAGTAGCTTGTGAAAGAGGAAGAATGAGGTTGGCTTTGAGTAACTGATCTGAGCAGCTCAAAAAGCACCTTTTCTTGGAGTACTTAACAGTAATTCTGCCCAACAGCCTCTCATCTCATATTGTCATTTTAGACTATTACTTTCAAAGAAGGAAATCTAACTTGGTTAAGCCTGAATTAGGTGGTGTAATTCTCTACCTTAGGAATGCTACCTCCAGAGGATGTATTATGGTGATTCAGAATAGTTGAGAGCTATGCATCTATTTCAATCTGTGTGGCCTATTTGAGATAACATACATGACTTTTATTTTCTTCAGACTGTTTTGATACCATGTTTTATTCATCCTAGTACATATTCTGACCTAAAATTTTCAGTGTGCTTAAAAATTGATATGAAGGGGCTGGAAAGATGGTTCAGTTGCTAAGAGCATTTGCTGCTCTTTGGACCTCATTTCAGTTACCAGCACTCATATCAGGTTCTGGTTCACATTCACCTATAACTCCAGCTCTAGGGGATTCAACAACCTTTTCTGGCCTCTGCCTTCCTCAGGACAAACTTTTGCATATATACAGACAGATAATTAAAATAAATCATATAAAGAACATATCAATATTTAATCACTCTGTTTATGAGAACATTCCACTCTTAATCTTGCTTTTAAATCTTTTTAATAAACTATCTTATGTGAAACAGTTTTCATTTTCATTGCATAAACAAGAGAAGTGAGAGAAGGAATAACTTTCTCAATTTCACAGTAACAGTAAAGAAAGATCAGATTTTAACTATACTCTTTACTGCAGTATTTTTGCTCTTGAACATAATATCATGTCTACTTCCATAAATGACTGTTAAACAGTCTTATTTAAAAAGCATGTACTTGGCTTTTTATCTCCTCAAAGTTGTTAATCAGAAATTTGCTAAAAGTTGCCCACAAGGACATATAAGAAAAACTAATCATTGTATGTTCTTTCTAAAGATATAACTTTGTATCCTTAATCTGCACATATTCTGAAAATTATTTACAAACTATTCTGTAACATATGTACAACTTTGAGAATACCATTTAAGTCACTTTTACTTGGGCAATGTCATAATCATAACTAATATAAACCTTGCCCACATACCCACAATCTCATGTTCAACTTTCTACATTCTCACCCCACTTAGATGACTCATGATGTATCCTTCATCTACTGCTTCTATTAAGAACATTGGCAAAATAAAACAACAAAAATGTTGCATTTCTTGGCAATGATACACAACCTGATCCATTGGTTCAGGTTTAACTTTCATAAGAAATGGCTCTGAAGGATCAGTTGCTTTCAACTCTTATTAGTTCAGCAGACAGCTAGGTGAGTTTGCTTGAATTCAAGAGAAGTCTTTTGCCTAGTGTTGTGATTCCTAGAATACAAGTTTGGTTCCTATATTTTCAATATTCAATCTGTGGTCCTAGGAATACATATCCTACCATTAATCTTGATCAAATGTTTACACAGAATAACCATGCAAATCCTGCTCTTTCGTGTGTGTGTGTGTGTGTGTGTGTGTGTGTATGTATGTATTTATACATGTATAGTGTATGCATGTGTATGTGTGTGGATTTGAGTTATATTTCTTCTGTTAGAGCCTTGTACACATATGGGATGCTTGTTTGCTTTGTACGATTGAACAATTAGAGTTCAGGGGATGACAGCTATCTTAATAATTTTCTTCTTGGCACACAATATCCCATAAGCTGTGTGATAGAACTCTACTATGTGTCACTAGTAATGTGTGTGTCAGTGCCCTTGTTGGATGACAGAAATATTCACTTTTCTTAATCTTCTCACGTAGTCTGTCAGAAAATCAAATCAGCTCTGCCTTCAACATATATATAAAATATGATTGCTTCTTATCACTTCCCTGACTGACTACTGTCTGATCTAAGACACCATCATATTTCAGGTTGGATGATTTATATTCTAAAACATTCCCCCCCATTCTTTCCACTTTTGCTATACAGTTTCTATACCCATTTGAAACCAAAGGGAAATCATTGGAAACCAAACTGTACACATATGTAAGTCTCCAGTGAGTCTTTGCGTTACTCAACCTAAAATAAAAATATTTGCCAGACCATGACTGAATCGGACATTCTTGGTCCTGAGCTTTGCTAGCTTTCAGGTCTTATTCTTCCTTTATTCATTTTACTGTATTTGTCTTCTGTGGAGGACATGAAAAACCATCTATCATATGAACAAAAGGGAGATCTATTTCCATACAGCTGTTTAATCTTGTAGTGTCAAGTCAAGACCTCTCCAGGATTCTATGTTCTGAGGCTCCTCTCTTTAGCTTATACATGGCCATCTTGTGCATTCACAGTGTCTCTCCTATCTCCAATTATGTCCAATTTCCTCTTTATGAAAGAACAGCCATCATATAGGGTGTAACCTTACTCAAAAGACTTTATTTTAACTCAATTTCTCTGCTCATCTATTTGAATATAATGACTTTCTCGGGTATTAGTATTTAAGACATTGGGATACAAATTGGATGAGGAGCACATCATTCAGTCTATAGCCTGCATTCTACACAGTCTAACTAGGCTTTGTGACTAAAGCCTTGCTGCCTCAGTTTTTCGACATGGCTGTTTCCTCATGCGTAGGCAGTTAGATCTCAATAAATTAATTCCTCACCTTATTAAATCTTCATAAGTATTCTAACTTGTCAGCACATATTTATCTGGGAAACATATTTAAAAGCACATCTGTTGAGCCCACAACATATCTCCTTTAGATGTTTGAATAACATGTCTTTTTTATTACCTAGCTCTCCCAATTAGAAAACTATAAGGATCTTAGAAAGTACTGAGTATCAAGAAGTCTATAATAGGACCTAGCATATAGTCAGCATTTAGTAAATATCTGTTGAAATTTTAATTCATTACTGTCTGAATTAATTGGCTTCTAAATATGGCCTAGAAATGTAAAAACGACTCATCTTCAAATCCAATTAGAATTACGTTACTAATGAAAAGTTCAATTTTGCATGGAAATACAAAGTGCTAATAAATGGCAAATGCGTTAAATGGTAAAAAGTAGATAGTATAAAATAAAATGGTAAATGGAATTTTCCATTATGCTTTGGAGTTAAGTCTGTGAAATTATAAGATAAAATCACCTTATCAGTTTAATTTTGTATATTATAGATTATAATATATAATCTATACATACAAGTGCATGTGTGTATGAATGGCTGCATGTATGCATGGGTGCATATGTGAGAATGGTTGCATGTGCATGAATAGGAGCATGCATGTACAATGATACATGTAGAGGCTTGAGAAGAATGTCAGGTGTCATGCTCAAAAACACCATCTACTTTCTCTGAGCCGGGGTCTCTCCCCAGCTTAGAGTTACTAATTAGCTTCATCTAGCTCATGAGAAAGCCTCATGGGTACTCCTGCCTCCACTTCTCCAGTAAGGAGATCATAAGTATGGTCCACCACCCACAGCTTTTTTTTTTCACCACAGCTTTTTAAGAGAGTACTGGGAACTGAACTTGAGTTGTCCTGCTTGCACAGAAAGTATTTTATCAATTGAGCTGTTTCTCCTCTCTTCACTTTATTACTTCTAACCAAAAATATTATTTTCTTCCCAAATGGACAAGACTACATCATGCCTTTGAAAACAAGCAAGTACAGTGCGCTCAGGCATCAAAGCAGGTATGGGAATCCCATACTGGATCCCCAAGGCACTTCACTGAACCAGTGAGAAGGGGCTGCCAGAATAGACATAGCTCAGAGCTGTGCCAGAGGCTAGCAAAGAAGCACTCTCCCTGTTGAGTTCTGTCTTACCTTATACTTCCTGGAAGCAGAATGTGGCTGTTAATACATCAGAAAGACTGGAGACTACAAAGAAGAGAAAGGGCTGGAGTACTGCTCAGTAAGTACTTTAAAGAGCCTGGGGGGGGGGGGGGGGAAAGGGGGAGAGGGGAGGGATGGGCCTGGAGAGAGTATGGCTGTTTACCAAACAAAGCTAATGTTATCACATTTCATATTTTGCCTGATTCCTGACTGTGAGTGACATAAAAATGTACTCAACTGTGGCAGTCCCCTGCTCCACTGGCTTTAATTAAACTTACTTTGTGCTTAGGAAATTAGCAAACTGTTTGCAGTTGAAGGGCAAAAAACATAGGTTTATTCACATGGGTAGATTTTTTCCTTTTTAACTCACACAGCTCAGATGCTTTGTCATATTCAAATACTCTCTAGTGGCTACAGCACAGTGCCAAAAGCTATTAGCAGAGTCTTTTCACCATGCCTGTGCAATGGAATTGCCACCTAAGTCTGGGGAGCATGATGGATAGCATCAAAGAAGAAGGTCAGTGGATTAAAGCTCTTATCAGAGATCTGTCACTCTGGCAAACAGACTAGGAAGTGATGAGCAGCAAAGAATGAATCCCACTGATGGGCTAACAGATGTCGTAGTATGGAGATTTTTCTGCATTCCCCAGCTCTGTCTCTGTTTTATACAGGAATGAGTGGCTGGTGCTGGAGGTTTGAGTCCACAGTTGAACTATCTTCTACCTGTGACAAAGAAATAATGCCATCTGCCAAATCTTTAAGCATGCAAAATTCAAGCTTTGGTGGCAGCAGAAAAAAAAAATCAGTATTTCTGCTGAGAGTTGAGGCAACTCTCAGAGTGAAATGTAAACAGAACTGTTCCTTGCCATAATTGGGACATGATTTCATGTCATTTAGGGGAAAAACACAAATGCAGACTAAAAGGGATTAAGGCATACAACCCAATTGGCTCTCTCTATGATCTATAACTCCAGTAGACATAAACCAAAAAATAGCATCTTGAAATAGTATTATCATACTTAGGGCAAGAACACCAGCTCCATGAAGGGCCCAATAGACTTGGCTGCATTGAAGAGCTAGTGAGGATATGAGTACCTGTGAGACAGGAAAAGTTCTTTCACTAATAGCATGGCCATATTGGGGAAAACAGAGGTTCAGTGACCAAAGGGCCAATCGTTCTCTTCATGTTCTGATATAAAAATCTGTTATATATGAAAGAAAAGCAAAGGCAATGGTATGGAGGTTTTGGGGGTAGAAGGCTAGATAGTCTTCATCTAGCCATTGACTGATCACTACACTGAACCATTATCACAGAATCCATCACGCACATCTTTATTGGATATTGTATAAGGTGGTGTACTGGATCATTTTATGTCAACTTGATGCAAGCTAAAGTCATCTGAGAGGAGGAAGCTTTCTTGAGAAAATGCCTCCATAGATCAGGTTGTAGGCATGCCTGAAGAGTATTTTCTTAGTTGGTGACTGATGAGGGATGGTTCAGACTATTGTGGGCTCCCCTAGGCTAGCAGTGCCAGGCTTTGTAAGAAATCAGGCTGAGCAAGTTATGGGAGAAGCCAGTAAGAAGCGCCTCTCCATGCTTTCTACAACAGATCCTGTCTCCAGATTTCTTCCCTCTTTTCTGTTCCTATCCTGATTTATTTCTATGATTAAATGTAAGCAGAACTAAATCCTTTCCTTTCCAACTTGCTTTTTGGTTATGGAGTTTCATTGTAATAATAGAAACCTTAAGTAAGAAGGGATGAGTGGTTCTTATGATCTAAAACAATTATAGAGCAAAGACAGAGAGAGCTTGGAAGGAAAGAAATGGGGGCAGAGACAAAGCAGAGATAGGTAGATTAGTGAATGAATTCACTTTCAAAATGTTCATAAGTCAACCATAGAAACTAAAAATAATGCTCCTGAACAAATCAGATTTTCCCACATCTACTATAGAAGGCAAGATATCATTCAGTTGTCCAGGCTAGTCTTCAACATATTTTATAATTCAAACTGATATTGAGCTTGTAATCCTCCTGTTTCAGCCTCCTGAGTAGCTGGTATGTATTATGTATGTATGTATGTATGTATGTATGTATGTATTATATATGTATATATGTATGTATGTACGTACGTATGTATGTATGCCTATGCTACCAGGTGTGTATGTATGTATGTATATATGTATGTATGGGTATGTATGTATGTATGTATGTATGTATATATGTTATGTATGCCTGTACCACCAGGATAAGGTGATTTTTAGTCGTTAAATTAATCCTATATTTATGTAAGAACACTGTTGCAAATAACTACAATGGACTCAAGGAGTCATTCTATGGATCATATAACTGATACAATAATATTTCATGTCCTTCTCCTTTGAATCTCATGAATCAATCCAGAGCAGATGCTAAGCTCAGGCTTGGAGTCCTGAATATCATTGAATGCCTGTTTT
This sequence comes from Montemys delectorum, assembly GCA_019843815.1. Taxonomy (NCBI): domain Eukaryota; kingdom Metazoa; phylum Chordata; class Mammalia; order Rodentia; family Muridae; genus Montemys; species Montemys delectorum. The sequence goes on along the minus strand of JADRCD010205668.1, from coordinate 19,716 downwards.
CCTATGTTTACTTCTCTACATCTTGATTCCTGCTCTTAAGTGGGAGTTTTGATGTTTTCACATTTTTGGACAAAAATAGTACAAAAGATGGCCCCTATTACCTCTCAGCAAGGCATGAGGGAGGAAGAAATGCAAATATTAAGGTACTGTAAATTGTCCCTTCCAAAGCAAGAGATTTCCAGCATTAAACACATCCACTGATGCCACATCCAGCATTAAGCCACTGTTGTTACCAAGAAAAGCAGGTTTATACATCATTTCAATGCTCCTCTGTAGTCTTCCCACACCACTCATCTAATGATGGCATGTTTCTGCTTTACGCTATAATCTAACAATTATTTCCTCACAATAGCATTCTCTGGTCACTGAGTAAAGACTAAACCCCATAATTTATCCTTATAAACATTCTCAGATATCCATCACTTGTAAGATTCCTACTTGCTTGTTTCTGGATCATTTTATAGGTAAAATCCTCTTTGTTTGATTCCTGCATTGTAATGATTTTTCATGAAGGACGAAGAAATGTCTAGGGGTTATTAAATGTGCAGATTAAGATGTATTTTTAAAATTTACCACTTCCTAAAGGTGAATACACACGTACCCAAAGCAATATAAGCATTCTCTCCAAGAGTAGGTTATGAAAGGAAGAAAGAACTATCGCTAAGTACGGGGACAAGAAGTCGATGTACTTATTATACCTATGCAGTGCTGGCAGGAAAATCACTGTACTCCCAAGTAAAACTTATTTATCTCTTTACTAGTGGTGTTTTAAAAATAACAATAGCTAATGAGTACAGTATCGGCAATTATTTAGATACTTCTTATCTTTGATTTCCTTACACATCTTAGATGGTCAGACAGCTGCAAAAATAAAAAGAAAGAAAAAAAAAACAAAAGACAACAACAAAAAAACTATGTTGCAAAACAAGTATCCTTCTTTTTGGTTGCCTGAAGTCAATATACAAGAGGTCTCTTGTTGAAAGTGAGGAGTCGAGAGTGTCACAACTAATAGGGGAATCCATCACTGAAAATGGCTTAAGCTGATTCCAAAACAGAAAGAGTTTTGTAAAAGTAAGAGCTTTGGAAGTTCGGCCATAAAAGCTTGAAAAGATGAAAGAAAAGAAAGCTTGAATCCAAAGACAGGTGTGTGACACAGAGGTACAAAGCCACAATCAATCAGAGCAGCAGTCAGAAGGCAATCAGCCTCTAAAGCATGTTTTGTGCTGCAGAGACGATGTCTGCATTCTTGATCTTGGTGACACTGGTCAATGACAAGTGGCCTGTCCCATGCTGAATGAAGTTGGCCACCTCTTTATTTGCAATGACTCAAAACCTATATGTTAACGTTTTATGTTAGGACCATCCATGGACTAAATATTAGGGTAAAGAACTATGAAAACTAATACATGATTACCAATATTTTTTTCTTCACTTGCCTTTTAAAATTACATACCCAGTGCTCAATGCTATCAAAGCAGCTGCTTTTTGCATCAGAAGGAGAGCATTTCAGAAAGTTGTAACTACTCAAAATTTAGAAAACAGCTGACAGCAGGGTACCTGGCCTCTTTTGATATACCTACAACACAGATCCTGCACCCAAAGGTCAGAGACATTGAGGATGAAGAGAAAGAAGGAGTAAAGAGAGAAGGACTAGGAAGCCTCCTGTAACAATGACCTTGAACCTGTTTTAACTTGGGTGTCTCCTGCCCCCACTTTCCAAGTACTGGTCTCCAAAGCATTTGACACTATGCTCAATGTATAATCTTCTGAGTTTCCAAACTAGTGCTTTATTCAACCTTCCAACTGAAATACATACATCAATGAAATACATTTATAAATATGTAAATAGACCTTGCAAAACCAAAAGCATTATCTAGGATTATTAGTAATTAAATGATTACCATTCTGTAAAAATCTTTAATATTTAGAGATATTTGTGCTTTGTCATTCTGGGATAGGGCTATGCATCTCATATGCTTTCTAGTCATTATCACATTAGATACAACTTATGATATGGGGAAAGTAATTGGTAAGGTTTATAGCATTTAACTATGAAAACCAGGAACAAAAGTTACTTAGCGTGGTAAGAATAACTAGTATAGCACAGTGTTGGATGTGAATCTGTTTTGTTGTTGTTGTTGTTGCTGTTGGGTTTTTTTTTTTTTAAACAAATCATGTGTATCTGTCTCCTTTTTACTCTGTCATGTGGTTGCCATTACCACTTCAAACTTGACCATTGTGGGTGGGTCACATACGTTCCTTTATTTCTGAACTCAGATCAACTGATAGTGTGGGAAGTAAGGCAAAACAACAGAGGGCAGTGAAATAAAAAAATTAAAAATGATTCATCCAAAGGAAAATCATTGCACATTAATTCTGCACATTTTCATAATCTTTAATGACTATTTTAAATCACTAAGTGCTCAGGGCATTAGGAAATAAAGCACACACACCTCAGCATTCCTTAATGTGCTTGTAGCTCATACCTGCAACTACATTCCAGTATGATTTGTTCCCATTTTCATTAAATCTAGGGCTTTTAAAATTTTTTATTTCCTTCTCCTGTAGATTCACCCATAAAATATGTTGAGGGATCATATCTTCTCTTGAGACTTCTTTTTTTTTTCCTCCATTACTACATAATTTCAAAATGATAGCCCAGAGGTGGAATAGGAATTAAGTGGTGGAAGATGCATGGGGAGCGAGGCTGAATCTGTGGTTAGGAGAATAAAGCAGGGAAAGATTTGAAGAGGAAATAGGCTCATGGCTTAAAGTATCGCCCTCACTTAATGCGGGTGAGGGCTTGAGCTCTCCAGCAGAGACATATTTTCATGAAACGTTATACTTATTCACAGATCTTAAAGCTTGGAAAGTAAAGACTCAGCTAGAAAGTTTGAAAGCTTGTTAAAATTCAGATATCTCTAGAAACCTTCTAGATTGAGTACACTCCTAAGATTAGGTAAGGTTGAGCCAGTATTTCAATGGCACCGGGAAGTGCTACGACAGTCATTTACAAGATTAGACAGAATACATGCTTTGAAAACCACTGTACCTTGTGATAAAGGGGGAAAAGAGAAACCCAGGACTACTAAATGCCAAGATCTGAGTGGGATTAAATAAGGAATGTGTCTTCTGACTCTCCCTATTACAGATAATTGCTTATTAAAATAGTAAAGTATCCAGAGAAAAAACATCCAATACCTTGTTGTTTAAGTAAGTATTTAAGCAATACAACTGGCCCCCATATGCAATGAAAGTAATAAAATATGATACTTTTTAAAAATGATATGTTCCTTAAATTGTAAGCTTTCTCAAGGCTTGGAATCTGCCCCCTTTGTATATGTCCACCATATGACCTTGATACCTTCACCCAAGATCTATCTTGAAAAGGCATTACTTATGATATAGCCACTAAACTAGAAAATACATTTTCTAGTTCCAGGATTTACAGAAATTGTTTAAAAGCTTGAATTCGAACTATGAAGCTTTGCCTGCTTCTCTCTTATAAACCCTGTGACTTTTTGAATTTACATCTCAAACGCTTCCCACTGGTCCCAATTTCCCTCCCCCTTACAGAATTCAACCCCCTTCCCTGCTCCCCTTCTCCTCTAAGAGAGTGTTGACCCTCCTTACCTCTCTATCACATCATGTCTCTGCAGGATTAGGAACATCCTCTCCCCCTGAAGCCAGAGAGTTAGAGGAATGGATTTCACAAACAGGCAACAGCTTTATGGACAGTCCCAGACCTAGTTGTTGTAGGACCCACATGGGCGTCAGAACTGCAAGTACACCTCTGCTACATAGGTGCTCCAGTCCTTGTCCTGCCCATGTATGCCGTGATGGTTAGTACAAGCTTGGCCCAGGGAGTGGCATTATTAGAAACTGTCGCCCTGTTGGAGTAGGTGTGGCCCCTTTGGAGTAGGCATGCTACTGTGGGTGTGGATTTTAAAATCCTCATCCTAGCTGCCTGGAAGTGAGTATTCTGATCATAGTCTTCAGATGAAGGTGTAGAACTCTCAGCTCCTCCTGCACCATGCCTGCCGGGATGCTGCCATGCTTCTGCCATGAGGATAATGGACTGAACCTCTGAACCTGTAAGCCAGCCCCCATTAAATGTTGTCATTTATAAGACTTGCCTTGGTTTGGTGTCTGTTCACAGCAGTAAAACCCTAAGACATATGCTCTTTAGTTGATGGCACAGTTTCTGAGAACTTCCAGGGGTCCAGATTAGTTGACTCTTTTGGTCTTTCAGTTGAGTTCCTATCCCCTTCAGGATCTTCCATCCTTCTCATTTATCAACTCTTCCATAGGAGTTGCCAACCTCTGCCCAATGTTTGTCTGTAGGTATCTGCATCTGTTTCAGTCTGTTGCTGTGTAGAGCTTCTCAAAGGAGAGTTATGTTAGACTCTTGTCTGCAAGCACAACAAAATACCATTAAAAGTTTTAGGGATTGGTGCTTGTCCATGGGATGGGGTTCAAGTTGAGCCAATTATTGGTTGGTCATTCCTTCAGTTTCTGCTCCATCTTTGTTACTGCATTTCTTTTAGACAAATTTTTGGTTGAAAGGTTTGTGGGTGAGTTGGTGTCCTTATCCCTCCAACTGAGGTGTGATCCTGCCTAGTTATAGGGAATGGCCACTTCAGGTTCCATACTCCCACTGCTATGTGTTTTGGCTATGCTCACAGGCTTTTACACCTGGAAGTCTACCCCATTCCAGGTCTATGGCAGTTCCTAGAGATTGCCTACCACCACCTCCACCCCACACTGGCAGAATCAGATTTCCATTCATTTTCCTGGCCCTCTGGACCTCTCTTCTGTCTCTTCCTATACCTGATCCTGCCCCACACACACATACATCTCCCCTCTTCCACTCAGTATTCTCACTTCCTCTTCATCCTATTACTATTTTATTTCCCTTTCTAAAAGTATGTGACTTTTGGAAAATAATTTTGGATGCCAAGTTGGGATAACAAAAGAGAATGGAGCTTTAAAGATTTAGTGCTCTGATAGATAGTTAAATATTATAGGATGGTCTTTGCTGACTTGCTTATTAATTTTCACCAATAGCCTGGGTACTGTTATATGACTCTGCAAATAGTTTAACGTATCCATGTCCAACTTGTACCCTATGAGCCAACATGTATTCCAGAGTAGCTATTCAAGGGGCTCAATGCATTTGTAGATGAAAACGTGATGCTGCCATGCCAAAAGTTGGTTATCTGTGGTTTGAATTAAAGCCTAAGGTATTACTTTATCAAACATTACTCTGAGTTCCAAACCCAATGAACCTTTAAAGGCAACCCAAACAGATGACATTGAATGTATTTCTTAGTAAGAAGGCTGAGCTGTCCTTAATATAGCATACTTACCTAGCTGTCAAGTGCTGCAGCATGCTAGCAACACAACAGTTCATTCACTTTATTATATATAGGTATTTGCTCTTTCTCTAGCTTCTTCGAGAGAGGCCATTGTCTCAGATTTCATTTGCCAAGATGCAAACCTGAAGCCATGGTGATGAAGATTTGAGGGAAATGAGTGATTTGTAAGGTGAGAGATCTTAGAAGGCACTAGTAATGGAGTGAGAGAAACAAGAGAGAATAGAAAAATGAGCCACACTTGGTTAAATTTTATATCAAGTTTCAGTCTTATCTTGGCCCTCAGGGAGTTGTGAAGTGTATAATACATCTCAAAATTTGTAACTCTATAGCAACTATGAAGACCCAATGGCCTCGATGGTTAGAAAGAGGACAAGGACCCACATCATTACCCACATCCTGACCTCGATAACCCTGACTTCAGAATTCCACCAGAAGCATCTTCTTAGAAGTGGACTCAAGACACCACGAACTTGTTAGCAGCTGGCTGAAGGGAGGTCCTGTCACAAACCTCTATCCAGGGACTCTACACAAAGACTTCTTTGAAATTCTTTGTTTTCTGCATTTTCAGGGTTGATACTATAGTGTGACTGCTTTGTGAATGCCTAGCCCTAGCCTGTGTGGGTGACTGGTTCCTTTTCTTAGGAGGGCAGATGGTACTTCCCAAAGCCAAACTGAGATTCTTCATGCTAACAGTTTTTTAGGAGACTTGTAAATGAAGATGGAGTGTTCTCCTGGTGAAGTCAAAAACTGGGGCATCTGCAGTTTGGCTCAGGAGCTGAAAGTTTAGTCCAGCTCCAGTCTATCAGACTAGCCAAGAGCAGGCTGTTTGTTCTTCTTCAGGAGTCAAGGGAACATGTGTCAATCATTCATTCTTGGCAGAAATTTGTAACAGGTTCTGGGAAGTGTGACTCAGGGGAAGGCTAGTAGGTTCAACAAAGATACCATCTGTTATTCAGTTTGTTATCTCTCTGTCTGAGTCTAAGCTCAATTAGTCAGAAGTAATAGTGAACATCTCAAATAGAAAGAAATTTGTTAAGCCACTACTGTCATATAGCAGGAGAATAATATCGGTCCTTGGTCATAGCCTGTATTGAATACGGAAATTAGGTCAAAGAGAGTGGGAAAGGTCTGGTTTTCTTTCCTTGTCTTAGTAAGCCTATACATTTTTTCACATTTGCTATTTATAGTATGTATGTGTATGTGTTTGTGTGTATGTTCATGCATGTGGTTATATTCATATGTGTTTGTGTATTTGTGTGTGTTCATATGTGTGTATGTGTGTATTTATATGTGTGTTTGTATATGTCTACATGTGTATGCACTCATGTGTGTGTGTGCAAACCTGAAGCCATGGTGTGTGTCACACACACACACACACACACACACACACACACACACACACACGCAAATTCCAGAGTCACCTGACCCATTGCAAGAACCAGTTCTTTCCATCGATGTAACTTTCAGGGATTTAACTCAGGTCCTTAGGCTTGACTACAATCATCTTTACTCCACGAGCAATTAAGTTAATGTGTTTCTTTTTACAGAATCCACTTTTTGTTTCTTTCTGCTGCTGATCACCACCTTACAGGACCTCCAATGTACTAGTTCAGTTCCTCTGTTTTTCTGAAATCCCAACTTCAAGAAAAATACAGATTCAGAGTTTCTGAGTCTGGCTTCAAAGCCTTGCAGGAAGGACTCTGATGGTGATGATCAATGAGAAATCTATTTCCACGAGCTATCGCTGGAGAGCTAAGATGTAGCATAAAAGTTGCTGGGAGTAACCCGTCCTGGTCAACTCAAAGACAATCAGTGCAGGCTGAAAGGGGAGCTAAAAAGCATTTCTTCTGTACTCACCGAAACACAATGCTCCAATGCATAGAAAGGGCCATGTAGGAAGAAATAATTAAGTGTTTACCTTAAATGTATTTACAGATTTGAGTGGAAGCAAATCAAATTATGATCTCTGATGCATCCATCTTAATTATCCCCTACCACACAGTGTCAATATAAACTAGAAATGAAGAAATAAATAAAGTAGTATCCTTGTAAGGTTTCTACATCTTATATTTGCCATAAGACAACTGAGTTTCATGCATAGATTTTGCACTATGAATTAGTAGCATCTTTAAGAAAGAAATTTTGAAATAAATGTAAGACTTTAAAATTGTTCATTCCTACATACCCAGTAATTTTATTTAAGAGAAACTATCACAAAAAGTTCAAAATACTGGGAAAAGAGTTTATACCACATGTGCATCACAGAAGAATTTGCAAACGAAAAGAGATAATAAAATATATATGCCACAAGGGGGAGAAAAGAATAACTAAAGAAGCTACTACAACAGTTTCTACTCATTAGAGTTGTGTACCAAAGAGTGTAATGCTTCATAAAAAATGTTTACATATTCTTAAATGAGGCAGTATAAAGTAGTGGAAGAGAGCTGCAAATATTAGGATAAAGTGATGGATAAAATTGTTATTCTAAGACAAGTGTCAGAGGGGTGAAATCATAATTCCTCTCTATTTTCCAAGATATTTATAATATAAATGCTCACTGCATTTAAAAAAGAAAAGATAGTTTGCACAATTGTAAACCTATTGGCACTGCCTTCTAAATGGGATAGTTTGTATTTCCTGGAACTATTTCTTTCCACTTTTCAATGGGCTACTAGCTCTCTTGAATCCTACTGCTTCTGGAAAGGATTTTATGAATTAAATACAATATCACTGACAACTTAGAAACTGCTGAAATGAAAATAGAAAAGCCAGCTTAAGCAACTACAGTGAAGAACATTTGGAAAGGTCTTGGGAAAGTGGTTTTAAAGGAAAAAAAAACTAGTAGAGGTGGAAAGAACCTGTAAATTTGGGAAGTGTCAAAAGCTGTAGCTGTCAAGGATAAAGCATGGCTGTGCTAGAAGGCTGGACATCCCTCTACATAGCTCAAGCATCACTGAAGATGTTACACAGGAGAGAGTAATTAACACATGCTGTAGTGATCATCAGCCTTGAAGATTGTCTTTTCCAAGTACCTATTCTTAGCCAGATTCTCCTGCCTGTTTAGGAGAGACTAGAGTATTATAAAATCACCACATGGCAGTGAAAGAATTTACACCTCTTATATTATGAATGAATAAAAGGTGGCTTTCACACTGAAATTGTTTTAGGAAGACAGTGGTTTGCTTACATAGCATGAAAGGTAATCTAAATAAAGTCACCCTCATTTCATGGGTTACAGAATACAACAGGATACTTTCCAAAGTTTGCTGTGTATACACAGACCTGAAGATACCACAATGAATAAAGTATTTTGGCTGAGAAACATATTTGGAAGATTATGTGCATGCCATCTTTAACAGGGGTTCCCTTGAAAAAACTATAGTTGTTCTTTCTATTGCTTTGCCATTCCCTTTGTCTCCTTGAGTCCTTCTCCTAACTCTTACAAGGTCCTGTGGAGGGAGATATTAAAGGGGTGAGGCAGGAGTGGGTGGTGGGTAGGGGAGCACCCTCTTAGAAGCAAACCGGAGGGAAACGGTATAGAGACTTGCAGAGGGGAGACCAGTAAGGGGAACAACATTTGAAATGTAAATAAATAAAATAACCAATTAGTAAAAAAATTACATAGTAAAGAAAGCCATTTTATTATCATTTCCTGAACTCATAAGCCACGTTCTCATCCATGTTTCCAAAGCAATAACTATTGCCCTTGAGTAAAGTGAAACAAAAAAATGTTAAACAGTGTTGACAAATTTCAGAACTCATTTGCCCTAAGTTCCAGAGAATTTCCACAGTACACTAACCACAGGAGTCTGAACATTAGTTCAGTTGGCTCTTCAGGCAATAATCTTTAAGTGATTTCAACCCATCTCACATAGGATTGTAAATATACAGGAATCATAATGAACAAATCCCTTTAATGAATGAGTATGTAACGTCTGTCACTCTTATAGACACAATAGTTAATTCTATTATCATTCCTGTGTGCATTATACTGACACTTAATATTTGTCTTAGGCTCTCTTGTCATCATTACTAATCTCGAGAAAATGTTTCCAGCTCTTTCCAGGTATTACAAAGGGAAACAGAAAAACAAAGTCCCAGCATAAATCTTTATCACTTATTAGCTGCAGTACTGAAAACCTGGAAAAGAAGTGTTCTTCAGGATATAATATATCATGAGAGTCATAGCATGTAAGAAAGTCATAGCATGACTTTCTGAGAGATGTAAAATATGTCTTTCTACACTTGGATGTGATCAAAAATCAAATGAAGGATTCAGTGCTGAAAAGATGACTCAGTGGTTCACCATACTTGCAACTCTTTCAAAGTCCTTAGTTCAGTCAGACATGTCACTGCAAACCACCTTGAAAGCCAGCTCCTAAGGGGATCCAATGTTACATTTCTGTCATCTGTGAGCACCTGTAAACAGGTCACATACACATACACACACACACACACACACACACACACACATTTAATTTTTCCCTTTTTTTAATAGATATTTTCATTATTTACATTTCAAATGATATCTCCATTTCCTTCCTGCTTTCCTCTCCAAAAACAAACAAAAACAAAAAACAAAAAACAACAACAACAACAAAAAACACCTGTTCCTACCCCCCTTCCCCTGCTCACCAACCCACCCTCTCCTGCTTCCTGGCCTTGACATTCCCCTATACCGGGGCATAGAGCCTTCACATGATCAAGGGCTTCTCCTCCCATTGATGATAGACTAGGCCATTCTCTGCTATATAAGAAGCTAGAGCTATGCGTCCCACCATGTGTACTCTTTGGTTGGTGGTTTAGTCCCTGGGAGCTCTGAGGGTACTGGTTAGTTCATATTAGTGTTAGTCCTAAGGGTTTGCAAACCCTTCAGCTCCTTGCGTCCTTTCTCTAGCTCCTTCATTGAAGACCCTGTGCTCAGTCCAATGGATTGCTGTGAGCCTATACTTCTGTATTAGTCTGGCACTGTCAGAGCCTCTCAGGAGACAAAGTTCATCTGAGTTTCTATGGATGAGTTAATGAGTTTATTAGAAGTTGTTTACATAGTCAAGAATGTCTGCAAACAGGTTCAGTTTTCTAATGTCACAAGCTCACCTTCTAACCTTCCATTTTGTCTAGCACTAAGTTCCAGAAGAACTGATGCAAACCTAAGTTTGGAGTACCACACCAAAGAATGATAAAAGGTAAGTGAAGACAGGCTAAGACAATATAAGATACAAACAAAACTAGATTCTAGGAAAGAACTTATATCTCTGTAAGTATTCTTTCCTTTCCCTTAGCTGGATTCTGCTGGGTATAGCAAACACAGTCTAACAAAGGATGACTGAGTCTTAGTCACAATCAGGCAGGTAGAAAAACTAAAATAAGGTAGCCTTAACATCCTGCTAAATTTTCATTTGGAATGCTTAAAGACTCAAGCTTCAAACTACAACTCAGTTTATGAAGTTTATACTTGAAAAGTAATAAAATTATCATTTTTTTGTTGCTTTTTCTGTATATCCCTGGCTGTCCTGGAACTCACTCTGTAGACCAGCCTGGCCTTGAACTCAGAAATCTGCCTGCTTCTGCCTCCCAAGGGCTGGGATTAAAGGCATGCACCACCACTGCCTGGCAATAGTTTCTCATAATATTATTTTAATATGTTTTTCTCTGATGGTAAATCATACTAAACTTTTCTCTATCATTCATTCGTCTGTGTTGTCAGTTTATGAAATTCTGTTACTAGAATCCTCCATTTTGAATTTTTTATTAGTGTGCAGATGAGTGGGTCTGTTTGTTAATGTGTACACGATGTGTATGATGTACCTACAGAAGCCGGAAGAGAACAACAGATCTCAGGGAAATGGATCTACAGGTACTTAACCAATATTCTATGCAATAGTAGTGAATTTTCTTAACCACAAAAACATACCTATGACTCTATATTTTAATTGATGTACCTTATTATTGGTTTTCTCAGGTATCTTTACATACAATTTAGGACCTGTTTCGCAGGGATAGCAGTCACAGTGGACTGAATCTTTCCTTATCAATCATCAGGCCAAAATTTGGACTACAGACTTAGCTATTAGCCAATGTGATGGATGCATTTTCTCAGTTGAGGTTTCCTCCACCAGGTGACCCTAGTTTCTGTCAAGTGAACAAAATACTAACCAGCAAGTCACCCTCTGGCATATAACATTCAGACCGTATTGTTGAAGACAAAACATAATTGAATCATAGAATATGGAAAAGTCATGTTGATTCCAATTTAGAAGCCTAATTTCTACTGGTTGGCATCCATCAGTGCTAGCCAGTGTTATGTATACTACCCAAAGAGGATAAAAACAATTATAGGTCTTATGTACATGGGAACTACCATAACACCAGCTTCTCAAGATGTGGACATGGGTGGAATGGTGATATGGGTGTCATGGGATTAACCAACAAATTTCAAATTGAATTCTTGGATTTAATGACCACTCCTCAAGACAGTACCCATTCCTCACACTGTTACTGGGACCAAGAACCTATAGTTAGAATGATTGGTCATAGGCCCTAGGGAAGAACATGATATTGATTGTTAGGCTGATTCCTCATAACTTATCACTACCCCGATAAATCCGTGCCTTTACCAGTCCTTAGAAGAGAAGCTTCTTGTTCTATTAAATGGAAATTAACACTGAGACCCTCGTTCGTTAGGATCTAGTCCTCTACTAGTTAACAGGCAGAGGGCAAAATGATTATACCTATGTTCAAGTAATTCCAAGATGACATGAATATACTCTTAGAGAACAAAGTCAAAGGGATGAATTAAATAAGAAAGCAAATACAAAGTGTGATAGTAGAATCCAATTAAGATTCAGAAATACAGAAGGAAAATATTTCTTATTAAAAAGATAGTAATTATCATGACCGTTCCACTCTCAATAGTGAAAAGGTCGTATGACAAAACCAGGAGAGAGAAATGATATTATAAATAGGCCTAAAAGACATCTCAGAAACTTCAACACTAACAATAAAGGGTACACATTCTTCTCAGTTGCATATAGAGCTTTCTCCAATGTTAATCACTTCTTAGAACACAAAGTAAATATAGGAAAATTAGAATTTATCAACATATGTGCTATCTGGCCAGGAATAAAATTAGATCAACTCGTAGACTCTACCTCCAGTAGAAAGATAGGGCATCAAGCGGAGGGATGGGGTTGCCATTCCGCAGCCAAACACTGACTTAGAATTGTTACTGTCTAAAAGAACAGCAGGCACAAAAATGGAGAAGAGACTGAGGGAAAGGCACTCCAGTGACTGGCCCAACCTGGGGTCCTCATCAAGAAGAGACTCCAAGGCCCAGGGGTAGTACTATCACTAATGCTATGGTGTGCTTACAGACAGGAGCCTAGCATGACTGTCCTCTGAAAGGCTCAACCAGCAGCTGACTGAGACAGGTGCAGATACACTCAGCCATTGGACTGCAGTAGGAAACCCCTGTGCTTGAATTAAGGAAAGGCTGGAAGAAGCTGGGGATGGGGGGCGACCCCATAGGAAGACCAGAAGTCTCAACTAACCTGAACTCCTGAGATCTTTCAGACACTGAACCACCAACCAGGCAGCATACATAAGATAGTTGGAGGCCTCAACACATACAAAGCAAAGGACTGCCAGGTCTGGCCTCAGTGGTAGAAGAGGTGCCTAACCCTTGAGCTCTTGAGTGACTTGAGGCCCCAGGGAGTGCATCCTGCTGTGGGGGGGCGGGGGGGAAGGGCATCCTCTTGGAGACATGGGGGAGGAGGAAAGAGATAAGAAACTGTTAGAGGGTAGACCAGGAGGGGGCAATGACTTGTAAAAAAAATAAAATTAATAAAAATAAATAAATAAAAAACAGAAGTGCTTTACAGTATAATGTCTTTTATATTGATTTTTAAAAATGGAAGAAATATACCAAGATGAAATATAAACCTAAATTAATTACCTAATTATACAAAAGTCATTGGCAAAGAGTAAGTAAATGAAATACATTTTTAATCACGGGTTCTTACATTGCAGCTTTATATGGAGACTCTGTATGGAAATATGATAAGATGGTAAGATTACTCCTACACAAGATAAAAATGCTTTCAATATCAAAAAGATCAATAGTATATTATCAATTGTTCTTCCATAGCTAAGTGAAATTGCTGGCCAAATGAATAACTAATATCAAAAAACATATACAAAATTAAAAGTAAGAAAAGTGTTTAATATATTTTTCAGATTTTCTTATTATGTGCGAATGTATATTGGTAACTTCTGCTTACATTATAAATACTTGGTTCTAATTTTGAAGGAACTGCTGTGTGGCATAAAAGATTCATTATCTGTGAGAAATCTATTTAAAAATGATGATCTTTTTAAAATGGTTAATAAGATATTTGCATTTACATTTGAAAAGCCAGATATTCTCACTGAAATATATAACATCAAAGCACTATACAGATCAGAGGATATGATTCCTTCTATCATCAGTTGAGCTATTGAACCTAAGTATCCAAGGAATTCTCAAGAAAAAAATAAAATTTCAGCATTTTCACAGTTGCAATTTTCTTCTGAAACTTCATGATAATGCTGACACTGAAATTCAATTATACAGTTTATAATTTAAGAATATTGCACAGTCTTTTGAATAAAAGCATGTGAACAATAATTTTGCTATTATTAAAACTCCAAATAATTTTTATTTTCTGGAAAGCAGGTACAATTTTCAAAATGGTATTTTATCTGCATATTTAAAACTATTCTAACTATTTTATTACAAGCACTGGGGATAGTTTCATGTAAGGATAGCATTAACAATTGTGAACTATGACATGGGCAAGTCCTGATGGGGAAGTGGAACACTGTCCAGGGTACACTCTTGGTCTGTAACTTGTTCTAAAGCCTGTGCTAGCACCCTTCACAATTTACATGCCATGCTTTCTACTCCAGAACTCTGCCATTAAATTCAATGAGCTATTTTTCTATCATTTTTTGTGCTCTTTTCTGAGTATATTGAGTTGTTCAGTCTTCCTGTAGAAAGAGGCAGAGCTAAGTCTCATGACCCATGGATACGATGCTGCTGAGGTGGCAGAAGAGGACCACTCCTCCTATAGATAAGGATACTACTAACACAATGACTGTGAGCAACGGAAGAAGTGAAAAATAAATTAGAAACTATATGCTTTCTGAATCATTTAGCTGACAAACATCTCTATGTATCGCCCAGTTTACAAAAAAAGTTCAAGTTTTGTTGCCTGGGTACTTCTGGTTGTGTGTGGCTACCCACTAGAGCCTGATCCATTCACATGGACTTACTAGCTCTCTTACTCCTAGCCATTACCAATTGTCAATAGCTCTTCAGCTATGAGTGGATCTCTGCGACAACTTCCATGTCCCAATGATGGGAATTTGTGGGGATTGAGCTTCTTCAGGATTTGGTTAGGATGCCATGTGTCATCACTATAAGTTCATATACACAACTTCCCTTCCCTGTTGTGTCCAGAAAACACTGCTATGAAGTAGCTACTTGTAACTCTGTTATTTTTCAAGTTAAAGAAACTGAGCCTCCATGTAATATAGACTTTATTTCATATATACCTGCCTGCACAACTGTATGGCAATTTGTCTTAGTTTATTAACATCAGAATTGTGATGGCTCACTTGAGAGGTTTATATTTTCATCTTGCCACAAAAGTGTTTACCATTATATTCTATCTGTGATACCTTCAGTGGATATGATAAAAAGGATTCCCTGGCATCATGTAGAAGAGTAATATTACTTATGATAACAATTATTACTCATTAACATTCGATGAAGACAAACTCTGTGTCCCTGAGTTCCTTATCTAAACTGGGCATCATAAATAACTAACCATGGAAACTGGAGTGTGTCTTCTGAAGGGGTTTGCTTTTGAGTAACAACAAGGATGCATAACAGGTATGACTTACTTCCACTCTTTTGTTTTTTATTCTTTTCTCATATATTACATTTGGACTCCAGTCTCCCCTCTCTTCCCTCTTCCAAGTCTTTCCCCCATCTTCCCTCTAGCCCAGATTTACTTCTCCTCCATTTCTTTTAGAAAAGAACAGGCCTCTCAGGGAGTGCCAAAGCAACATGGCATAACAATTCAAAGTAAGACTAACCACAAACCCTCATATCAAAGTTAAATAAGGCGCAGACGAGGAAGAAGAGGGCACCAAAAGCATGGGAAAAGACACAGCTCCTTCTCCCACTGTTAGGAGTCCTAAAAGGACAGCAAGCTACACAACCATAAACTATGTGCAAAGGATCTAGGTCAGATTTATACAGGTTCTCTAGTTGTTGGTTCACTCTCTGTGAGCTTTTCTGAGCCCTGCTTAGTTGATTCTGTGGAGTGTACTCTTGTGGTGTTCTTGACCCTTCTGGCTTTTTACAGTCCTTCCTCCCCTTCTTTGGCAGAATTCCCATTCTCTGCCTAAACTTCGTAGCTGCCTGCATCTGCTCCCATCAGTTTCTGGATGGAGCCTCTCTAATAATGATTATGCTAAACTCAGGTCTACCAGTATATTCAAATCCATTCTATTTTCTCTTACTAATGAAATCCATGCATCTTGCCCTTGAGCCCATTTGTTACTTAGCTGCTCTGGGTCTGCAGACTGTAGCATAATTATCCTTTTGCTTTACAGCTAATACCTACTTATAAGGAATACATACGATGTTTGTCTTTCTGGGTTTGAATTATATAACTCAGGATGATTTTTTTTTCTAATTCCAACCATTGGCCTGCAAATTTTATGATGTACTTTTTAAAACACCTGATTAATACTCCATTGAGTAGATGTACCACATTTTCTTTATCCATAATTGGGTTGGGGGACATATAGGTTGTTTCTATTTTTGGCTATTATGAGTAAAGCTGCTATGAACATAGCTGAGCAAGTATCCTTGTGGTAAGATGGAATGTTCTATGGGTATATGCCCTGGAGTGGTATAGCTGGGTCTTCAGGTAGACTGATTCTACGAATTTTCTGAGAAACCACCATACTGATTTCAAACATGTCTGTATAAGAGTGCAATCCCATGAGCAATGGACACATATTCTCCTTGTTCTACACTTTTACTAACATGAACCGTCACTTGTGCTTTTTACATTAGGCATTCTCCTATGTGTAAGATGGAATCTCAAAGTAGTTTTGACTTTCATTTCCTTCATGAACATTTCTTTAAGTGGTTCTTAGCCACTTGATATTCCTTTGTTAAAATTTTTCTGTTTAACTGGGCAGTGTTGTTAGAGGCCTTTAATCCTAGCACTTGGGAGACAGAGGCAGGCAGATTTCTGAGTTGGAGGCCAGCCTGGTCTACAGAGTGAGTTCTAGGACAGCCAGGGCTACACAGAGAAACCTTGTCTTGAAAAAAACAAACAAAAAAATTCTGTTTAGATGTGTACCCAGTTTTTCAATTGGATTACTTGGATTTTTGATGACTAGTTTCTTGAATTCTTTATATATTTTGGATATCAGTCCTCTGTCATATGTGCAGTTAGTGGAAATCTTTTTCCATTTCAAAAATGCAAATACTAAAGAGCTTTCCACAAATCTTCCCCAACCAGTTCACCTCCTGCTGAATTAATTACACTTCTTTCTTTGAAGTCATTCTCCACTCAACTTGCTTTTTCTAATTTTATCTCCTCCTTGCTCAAATATATATATACATATACATATGTATATATATATACATATACATATGTGTGTGATATACATATATATGTACACATATATATATGTGTGTGATATACATATATATATATATGTATATCACAGACCATCTATATCAAGTGATTGTTATCAATGGATGTTTTGTTGTTTTGCAAGGTTGTGACATACCCTCAGGGTCTTGCATTTGCTAAACCACAAGCCTGTCACTAGGCTATATACTCTTTGCACAATTGGATGTTCAGAAGGCATATATCTTCCAAACCAACATTCCTTGTTTCCCAGATGAGACTCACTCTTACCATTGGTATAATTTGGTACAGAAATACAAATAATCCTTCACATCTATTTAAAATTGAGCCAATTGCTAAATCAAATATTTTTAAATGTGTCTAGTAACAAGAATAAAATCTTATTTGCCTTTAGTGCTATAAAACATTCTTTCCTCAAACCCTTTTTGTGATTTTTAATTGTAACCTTGAATCACAACTCAGACACATTTATAATATTAGACAAAAAATAAAATATGTAATTGTATTCAAGGTGTAAAATATCTGATATCATTTATTAAAATGCAAGTTAAATATCCCAGAATTGTCCTGAGTTTGGGAAGGAATACATGAACCATGCTCTATTTTATGACAGAATGGATTTAAAATTTATTAACTACACAAAATATGAATTTAGATGAGCATATGAGGTAAAACATGAAGCCATTTTTTTTGGTTTGGTATTTTTAAAAGTAGAGCATTTCAATTTTTATAGTTTTATAGTAATTTTATTATAGGGAAGCAGCATTTACAAAACCAGTTCTACAATGCCATCTATTAGTTATTCAGCTTCTATGACTGTCAGCTCATGCGCAATCTCATTTTGTATCTGTCTTCCTAAGCACGTTTCCTCCACAGTACATTTTTTTAAAATTCTTCTCTTATACATTGTATCCTGACTGCAGTTTCCCAGCCCATCCATTCTGTGCCCCACCTACATTCTCCCCCAAACCCAGGTCTCTTCCTTTACATTCAAAAAACAGCAGACCTCCCAGAGATATCAACCTAACATGGCTTAACAAATTAGAGTAAGACTAGGGACAAACCATCTTATCATAGCTTGGTGAGGCAACTCAGTAGGAGGAAAGTGTCCCACGTTCAGTCAATAGAGTCAGAGACAGATCCCCACTCCCACTGTTAGGAATCACACAAGAACATCAAGCTATACATCCTGAACACATATGCAGAGGACCTAGCTCAGATCTATGCAGGCTCTTTCACTGCTGCTTCAGACTCTGTGAGCTCTGCTTGGTTGATTCTTTGGGCCTTGACCCCTCTGGTTCCAATAACACTTCCCCCTCTGCTTCAGGTTGGTTCCCCCAGATCCACCTAATGTTTGGCTTTGTGTCTCTACAACTGCTCTCATCAGTTGCTGGAAGAAGCTTCTATAATGTTGATTATGCTAAGCTCAGGTCTACCAGGATTACAGAACATCACTAGAAATCATTTCACGGACTTTTCTTTTATTCTTTCTTTCTTCCTTAATTTTTTTTTTTGCCTGTCATGTTTAGTTCTATTCTAGGTCTCTGGGATGTCTTGTCACAGTTACTGGTTCCCAGCTATCCAGGCAGTGTCAGGCATGGGCTGCCTCTCATGACGTGAGTCTCAAGTTGGACCCAACATTGGTTGACCATTCCCATATGTCCCTTACCACCATGACACAATCATATCTTGCAGGCAAGAAAAATATTCAAATATACTAAATTTAAGACAAAAATAGCAAATTAAAAACAAAAATATAAACTGTATTATTAAAGAAAAATATTCAAGCATTCAAAATTTAAAATGAAAATATCAACTATATAAAATGGATCATTAGAGATTCAGTTTGCATTTAAATCCTCATTAAAATATGATCAAATCAATGTTAGCATGATGATTTTGTAGATAAAGCTCAATTTCTTCCATTATTCACTGTGAGTACATGTACATTTTTTATATGAGTAAGCTAAAACTTGGCTGTACATATATAAAAAACGTGGTCAACATCAACAGTCTTCCTAGGACATTCTCTGCTTTATTATTTTTGAGACAGGGTGTCTTACTGGACAGCAATTACCTACCCCACCAGTCCAAGTGCAAAGAATTCAGGCCCATGCTGCAGTACTGATGTAATTTTTGGTTCTTTTGGTAGCTGCCAAGCATAAAAATCCAGTGTCTCCATATTTGCACAGAAAGAATGTCACCTATTGAACTGTCTCCTCTTCCCACTATGTTCTTTACAATCCTTTAATAGCTCAAGTATTTCAGATAACTACTACAATAATTGTAGTTTTCAACATCTAGCTAGTTATAACTGTAAAAACAGTTGATCTTAATTATTTGTATTTTTTTTTGGATGTACATACTGGCCTAGTCATTAACATTTCTTTCTGATCCTACAAACGATCTGCCCAACCATACTCTCAGAGGTGCATGTTCAAAACTACATACGTTGAGCTGTGCACATTCCCAGCCAAGGTCAAATATGGCAACCCTGTTATTTGTCTCATTTAGCAATATAAAGCATGAAACATTTGTGTGTGTGTGTGTGTGTGTGTGTCTGTGTGTGTATCTGTGTGTGTGTGCGTGTGTGTGTGTGTGTGTGTGCATGTGTGTGT
>JADRCD010205664.1:0-11179 GCA_019843815.1 Montemys delectorum | reverse complement strand
AAAAAAAAAATCCTTCCTGATGTGTCTCTGGCTGCGCTGAACTCTTCTTTTGAGTTGTCTATCCTCTGCCACCCTCTTCCCCATGTTCTGATATCTGTTAACATGGGTCACATGTAGAGCTAGCAGGCTTTTGTCTTCACTTTCCTGGCTATTTTGCAGTATCAGTGTTATCACTGCTCCACTTGCCCCTATTTTCATAATGATAGCCATATTAAGAAAAATAGCATGGTGTAACTTTATGGAGTGATTACTTCATTGCTAACAGTGAGGCGGGATTTCAGTGAATAATAGGGGGGTAGAGGAACAGTGATGTCCACTCCCAAGCTTATACCCTCTTGCCTAATTGCTGTCCTCCCCTTTCCTTAGTCTAACCTTCATCCTGACTTCTCTTTCCCAAGAAATCAGCTGCCTTGATTCCTTCCCGTGCTCCCATAGCTCACACCACGGTGTTGATCCCAAGGCTTCGGGGAAATGAAAAGTAGCTTATCGTCTTGAAATGGACTCCATCCTGCTGTGTGGTGTAATTGGACACAGAGCGCTTATTTCCTGCTCCTTATTATCCAGTCCCTAGTAGACATCTAGGCTGGCTGTTTTCTTTCCATTTCTTAAAACTTGGACTCTTCCTTGGGCTTATTGACATGCATAGCAGAAGACCTCTTGGATGCTGTTGTTACAGCTTTCACTTACAAAGTTCCATTTTGTTGTGATCCTGGAGTATGGGACGTCATTTAGCAGTCGTGGACACTGAGGCAAATGAGGAGATTTCTCAAATGGCCCTGGCTCTCGTTTTCTTCCAACTATTTACACCAATCTGCATTGAATGAGCATGAGCCTCTGCTCTGACCAGTGTTTAGTGTGCTCCTACTCAAGATATGTGTTCACAACCTTTCTGCTCCTTGCCAAGATGCATCAAAAGCTGCAATGTTATGGGATGCGTGAGGACATACAGCCATCTCTACTGCCCACAGTTAACCAAAGCAAATGCTTTCTGAGTAGTCAGGATCTTTGATGAGAAAATTAAAGTTGTTACAAGTCCTCCTGGCTGTTCCAGCCCACTCCTGCATCCGGCTTTTACCGTATGAGCCGAAAGCGTGAGTCCTCATACATCTACTTGCCTGTGTTTCCTCCAAAGACATTGGGTTCTGTTCAGTTCTCAGATAACAAACTCACACTCGCTTGGATTCCTAATACCTGCTATTTTTTTTTCTCTAAACATTCCCTCACACTAGACAACAGAAATGTGAGCAAGAAAATGAAAGGAATTATTTTTCCCTCTTTCCTTTTAACTGTTCTTGATACTTTTAATTTTTTATGTTTTTAATTGCAATAGATTCGTTGCACCTTCCCTCTTCCATCTCCGTCCCATGGACTGTCCCTCAAACCCCTCCTATGTCCCCTGACTCTGGAGTTGATAGCTTCTTTTTCTTTGTTTAGTATTGATGCATATGTATGTATGTGTGCATGTGTTTGTGTATATAAATGTACATATAAATTGAACCTGCAGAATCCAGTTTTGTTGTTTGTGCATATTCGGTTTCAAGGCTGACTTCTTAGTACCATACAACCAAAAAGCCGGCTCCTCTATGGGAGAGAGTAATGCTCTGTCTCCCAGCAGTTATTAGTTGCCTTCATGTAGTGGTGGGAGCCCATGAATATGTCCAGTGATATCGCCATTGTCTTGTTGGCACAAACATTTTTAGGAGAAAAGAGTGTTTCATGATAGACTTCCTAGTATTCTGGTTTTTATAATCTTTTCACCCCTCTTCCATGTTTTCAGAACCATAAATAAAGGAGCTGTGATGTGCGATGTCTCTGTATTCACTGGGGCTAAGCGGCCCATGATCTTTTGATCTCTATATTAGGTCCAGTTGTAAGTTTCTGAGAATCATCTTTTATGGAATTTTCATGATAAGTAAGTTCATACCACTTTTCTTTCTTCTTTTTCCCCTAAAAAAAAGAAAATAAAAACAATTAGCAATTAGGAATAGTCACACAATAATAGTTTCACAGAGCAATACATGCTCAGGTAGAAATGTACCTTTATGACAAGAAGACATTGAGAAGGGACATATAACTCTGGATGGGAATGGAATATAAGAATTGGCTTTAAATAAATTGAGGAGAGAGACAGAACTCAAAGACAATAATCTGAAAGTGGCCTTGAATGGCTTTTCACAAAAGTGGCATCACAAGAAAATGAATGTTATTTTTTTTTTCATAAAATAATGAAGGATAAGGAAAAGCAAACCAAGTGGAAATTGTGGAAAGTGTGGTGAGGGTATCAGCTGAATGGTTTAGGCTCAAGATATGTGTTAGTTACAGAGCAGTTGTCAGGATTTCAGCAGGTGGCTTCTGAGGAATCATCAGACAAATTTAGGAAGGACCTTGTTGAAATCTATGTGCTGTGTGTCTCTAATACAGGCCTAGAGAGGCTTGGACCATGCATAAAAAGAGTACCCAGTGGTAACGAGCCATGGGTTCTAAAGGAGTCTGTGTAAAGTTACAGCTAGTTTGATAAGTATAGGATGATGGGAACTAAGCTTTCTGAAGTAGAGAATGTACTTTTATCTATTGGGACTTCTTTGTGAATATATGAAGATAGATGTCTCATGTAACTGCAAATTCAAGGAGTCCTTTTTCCAGACCCAATTGGAAGCAGGGGACACTACCACTTCACTGGGACTCCAGCGTTTTTCACTTGTCAGGTCTACTCTTTCACTTGGGTCATGTCCCTCCAGTGACAAATGCTTCCATTGTCCCCAGCCTTAACTACGTGAACCTCACCTACTCTTCTCTCAGCATCTTCTCCACCAGTGCCAATCTGTCCAGCAACTGTTGTTTCAGACTCTAACTTCATGTCAAGTGCTTTATTAGATGTTGAAGGTAGAAAACCGAATCATGCAAAAGCATCTACTCTAAGAAGTCACAAGGATTTAGGTGGATCAGAAAAAACATTTTTTCAGTTTGTGTATGTTTGTGTGTGGGTATTATGGGAGTGAATTGTTTATTTGTTTGTTTGTTTATGCACATCCTTAGTCCAGAGACTAAGGCCATGTATCTTCCTTAATTATTATCTATTTCATACTTTTATTTATTTATTTTTAAAGAGAAAGTCTTTCACTGAACCTGGAGTTCACCAGTTCATCCAGATTGGCTAACGAACATACCATACTTCTTTCCTGCTACTGACAATTCTGCCACACTAGATTTGAACACGAGTGCTAGAGATTCAAACACAGGCCCTCATGCTTGTCTGGTGAGCACTTTGCCAAAGGGGCCATCTCCTGAGATTGCAGAAGTTATTTTAAGTACAGAGACACACAACTGCTTTGGTGAAAAGGAAAAACCTGGCCCTTTGTTCTTCCATGATTGTGCATCTTTATCAGTTCCCCCACTTGTTGTGGTTGCTAGCTATGACCACAGTTACCCAGAGCTGTCATGGCTGTGAGACTCCCCACTGGCAAAGGACAGTGAACTGCTGAGCCTGAAGCCTATATTGCCACAGTTCTTTGACCAGCAGAACGAGAGGAATCTATACCTGACAGGACTCTTTTTCGAAAGGACTCCCATCACTTCTGAGTCTGGACATCCTCCACAGGCAAGAAGAGAAAATATACCTTCTGCATCATTAACATTATATGTAAAGATGCTATAGCATCCTCATTTCTTCCCTGAAGTCCTAAACCGCAATACTTTCATTTCCCTGGTCGTGGGGGAAAAAAAAAGAGGATTAATCATTTTTGATCAATTTTATTTATTTATTTATTTATTTATTCTATTTTATTCCTTTCCCATCTGAACCACAGTTTTCTCTCCCTCCACCCTTCCAAGGGCCACCCACCCCTACCTCTCCCCTCCCGCATATCAACTCTTCCTCCATTTCCCTTCCAAAAGGAGAAGGCCTCCTAGGGATATCGACCAAACACAATATAACCAGGTACAAAAAGACAAGGCACAGACTCTCATTATCAAGGCTGAATTTTATAAGAAAGCCTTATTAACTACTATCATCCTCACCACCACCATCACCACTACCACCACCATCCCAACAATCACAAAATATCCAAGATAGCAAGGGATTTTGGGGCCATTTCAGATTTTTTATATAAAAGAACAGTCAGTGAAATCTATGGTTTACATTTGCGCTATACAATCTAGTACCTGAAAAAAATGAAAAATATGAAAATTATCCCAACTCATCAGATTTCCTTGTCACATACTTAATTTTGTTGTTTGCTCACAGAGAGAGCTAAAGACTTAATTTAATGGTGTAGCGTAGTGAATTTAGTGGAAACTGAGAATGGTTCAGGTACATTTGTATTTTGTGGCAGAAAGGCACCTTTGGTTTTTAGGAACATAAACATTGCTCCCAAATCCCTCATTTTACAGATGAGCAAGTTGAGGTCGGGAGAATGGCTTTGTTAAGATCACCAAGTGGCAGTGTCCCTGCTAGGGACTCATGCTCAAAGAGTCAGGCACCTCACCTCGGCAGAAGACTTGCCAAGGTCACATCCTGACTCCTTGTCTGCCCAGCAAGCTTTCCCTGCAGACAGTCAAGTGCAAGCTCCTAGAATCCAGAAAGACCTACTGTGTGGAGGAGTTCACTAGAACACAGTGCCCTATGGGCTATAGTCCCCACAACCTCTATGGTAGTTAAATGAAATACCAGAGGCCCCTGTTTTCTCTCCTGTTGCTAACCTTGGTAAAGATCCACTTAGCCCACTCTGTATGATGTTGTAGAATATGGACCTGTCCAAAGCGCCCCACTAGGAGAGATCCTGCTAGCACAGCTCACATTTCACCTCTGATAAATACTTTAACTGCAGACTTAGAACTGCCTCTGCTTCCAAGGACCTCCAAAGAAAAGTGGGGTGAAGTGGGAAGGCGCTTCACCTGTGGGTGAAGCCCTCCAGATGAAAGTATCGCATAATTTGGAGCGTTTGGGTTTTGCTCCTTCATACAAGAAGGCAGGCTGGTAGGAAAAGTAACACCTCATTCCCTTGCTAATTCTGGTCTTATCTTATACTCAGTGTTCCATAGAGCTTGACTTGAAAGCTTTCATTTAAAACCCAATTCATATGAATTAGTGTACTACTCAAAATGTCAGGCTGCTAATAGGACATACATAGCAACTGGAAATTGAAATAAGTGCATTTTAATAGAGCTCGGGATTAGGATTTCCTCTATCTGTTTGACGTAGTATCACAATTATAATTGAGGGTGAATTTTTTTCCTGTTGGCATTAATGATCCTCACTCCAGAATTATCAATCATCCTGGATTCATTTATACCACTTCTCAGAAAATGATGAAGATGAAGAAAGTCCAAAGCTCTTGCTTATGGAACCAATTCGGAAGATGACTTCATTTCATACTGACAGATACAAGGAATGGACAGATCTAAATCCATCTCTCCAATGCTCCTCCCAATGACCATAAAGTGGTTACCTTTAATTATGACATCATATAACGGTGATTTTCATCTCCTTGCAAATTACATCTATTGGATTTTTGGTGTGAGGGGGTGTGAGACACCATGCAAAGGTGGAGGTCAGAGGACAGTTGCAGGATTTAATGCTCTCTTTCCACCCTGTGGGCCCCAGGAATGGAACTCTGGTTCTTGGCCATGCATTTGACCCTGAGCTATCTCACTGGCCTTTAGCTCTTTACTTCAATTTAAGAAAAGTTTTAGATGTTTTTCTCTAAATATGTCTAAAGAGAGAACTTTCCTCTAAAAGACTATAACAACCATGGCAAATGGCTCAGCTTAATATCCAAGTAGAAGAAATGAATACTTATTCACTACTTTGGCTTGCCTCATTTGAACACCTGGTTTTGATATGATGTTTTCAAAGAAAAGAAAATTCTACTGTAAATGTACATGTACATACATACACACACACACACACACACACACAGAGAATTACAGTGTGGGCTATGAGGATGTTAGATTGTTTACATACAGTCACACTGGTTCTGAATATGAAAAGCGTCTATATTAGTGTAGATTTCCTAGGCTTATGCCTATGATTATTGATGAAACAACCCAGGAATGTCTTCTTCAGGTTTCCTGGTTCTCCCAGCCTGTACCTATTCTCTTTAGGCCCAGAAGAGGGCAGTCAAGTTCCATGGTTCAGTAGCAACTGCTGAGGCTAGGGTAAGATTTTCAATAAATCTCAGTGATTGGAATTAAGTTTTCCTTTAATGGTATTAAAGGGCATTCAGAATTACCTGAAGAATTTTTCCCTTTTATTAAAAACCTTACAACCTTTGTGAGAGGGACATGTCCCATGAAGGAAGTGAGATGATGGAGGTTTTTATCCCCCTGTTCCTAGCTGATGAGTCTCATTCCCATAGGCCTTGTTTAATAATGAGGAGGGGGTGCTAAGGGAGCCAGATCTCCTGTTTTGACTTCTAACATTGTATAAATAAAAGGCACAGTAGGTGTAAGCAAGGGCACTCATCAGACTTTATCCTCAAATGAAGGAGAGAAGGCATGAGCTAGAGAAGGAGGGGAAAGTTGGAGTGGATTGAATCACAACAGAAAACCAGTTGGATGAACTTAAAATCTAACATCCGTATAGATATACTTTTGGTATAAGTAGAACTCGGTATAAGCAGATGAAAAGACTGCTATCCCCCTCCACAGAAATCTCTAAGAAAAAAATAAACATGGAAAATCAAAATCAATGTTCTCTTTCTCATTAGTAATAAAGTCAAGGATTAGAAAGCCTGACTCCATATAGGAAAATAGAAAGCCAGAAAGCCAGATGCATTTGGATGGAAGTTGGAATATTTAAGAATATTCATATAAACATATATATTACTCATATACACACGTGTATATATGTGTGGGGAGGTGCTGTAAGACTTAAAGATCAGCTTTAATTTAAACATACAGAAAAGATTCACTTATTGTAGTATGTATGTATTTTAAATATGGTCTTTGTATTAGTGCTGTGCCTTATGCTATTTTTAGAAGCTTATTTAAGGAAGCAGAGCTATCTGCTGCAGACAAAAGTCTATATACATGTCTAATATATCACAGGCACATTTATGTGTTTGTACATATCACAAGGCTCTGTGGATTTCTACTTGTCTAAAAGACAGCTTTCTTGGTGACTAAGGCATTGTTGTCCCTCCCTAAACTGTTCTGGAGGCCTGTGGATTAAGAAGGAATCCAAGTGATGTTCTACCTGACCCCGTTTTTTTTTTTCAACCCCTACCCACCATGCCTGAAGACTGAGTGGTCAGAAAGACCTGCCTCTGAAAGTGACCTTGCTCAGCAAGTGAGGATTGGCTCCTGGAGCAGCACTGTTCCCAGAAGAAGCCCTGCACACTGCCAAGTTGCACTGCATTGGAGATGGGTATGAGATCTGGATGCTGGGGGTTGGGGGGGTGAAAGAAGAAAGATACATCTTGCTGAGTGGCTGTGGCTGCTCATAAACAAACTTGGGGCATTGTTTCTGGAGCACTTTTACAGGGGAGAAGAAAGCTGGACACACACTAAGACTGGACTCCATTTGTGCTCTGTGGAGACCTTGGAGAGAGCTGCTTTTAACAGACTGGTTTGCTAGAGAAGATGATTTCCATCAGTTACTTTTAAAAGATACGTGCTATTTCAGCACAAAGCTGAAGCCCCTTAGAGCTGCACTAGGGATTAAGAAACTGCATGTATTTTAATGCCTTATGAATAGGTCTAGCTGATAAAAGAGGCTCTTGTTACCCCTGCTACATTTAAATGTGAAAAGCAGCTGCTTCCAGAGGGGAGGGGGGCAGGCAAGTGGAGAAGAGACATTATTTTCATAGGGGTTTAATCTTCAGACTACATTGAAACCATAGAGTACCATTGGCCATTCTCTTCTGGGCGCCTCTAATCACTCAAAAGATCTGTAAGATTGTAGAGAGGGAAGGAGAGGGTCCAGAGGGCAGAGAAAGGGACCGTGTATGTAGATATCACTGACCATTTCCATCTGCATGTAGATTTTGGATTTCTGATCAAAATGCATGCATTGTGCAGTGTCTTCTTCCCCTACAGGCTTTAGCCCTGGAAATGTTAATGAAAGTTCCAGCCAGTTAAAGACTTCACAAATTTATCCTGTGTTCAGAGAACAGCCTTGGGAACAGGTCCTTGGAGGTGACTACTGTGACCTCACTAGAGAATATGGACTCTCTCTCTCTCTCTCTCTCTCTCTCTGTGTGTGTGTGTGTGTGTGTGTGTGTGTGTGTGTGTGTGTGTGTGTGTGTGTAGGAAACCATGCTGCTGAGAAGGGCAGGAAAATAAAAGAGGCTTTCTCTGTGTATTTCATAGACAGACTGTTTCAGGTTGGATCCAACAGATGTCATGGATATGATGGAGAGAGTCTTAGTCTACAAGAATTCATTGTCCCCAGAAATGGATAATGCAAATAAGACAATAGCTTATTACACTAGGAGATTGCTGGCAAATGTGCTGAGTATTTGGAGAAAGATCACTAACAGATACAAATCTTCTCAATGAACAAAATTGTACAGAGACCCTTTTGTTTATTCCAGGGACCACTTTACAACCTGTGTTTGCTTGTTCGGAATTCACTGAAAATCGTCCCTGATGATCCTTTTCTCTGTGTCTGACTCCTCACCTGGCCACACAGTTTCTCTAAAACTCTAAGAAGAAAACAAAGCAACAGCAATGACAACAAAAATCTCAGGGTTTTGATCTAATAAGAATTAGCTGTATTCCCTAGAGCTGCTTCCCAAGTTTTATCTGTTTTTTTTTTTTTCTATTTACTTGAATATAACCTTTCTCAAGAAATTGAGAGATGAAAACCCAGCCAGCCTGAGACAATTCACCAGTTTGACCTAGTTTATAATTAAGAGTAATTCCCATGCAGAGGGGTTCTGTGCAGTCTCCATGCTTATAAAACCACATCTGAATGAAACTAATGTCATTTGGAAGTAAGGTCCAACTTCAGCAGTCTGGGCACAGGATAGATAGCATATGCACTGTATACTGTTCCGCTGAGGACTCAGAGAAAGAACAGGGCAAGAGAGAATGGGTAGGTCTCCAGCTGCCCTGCAGCTGGACATCAGAACGCCAAAAGCAGACAGTGAGATGTTTCCACCTCCCAAGTGCAACTACTGCACTCTGTGCTCCCTGCCTACCATGGGCTCTTCACCATACAGTGGGCCTTCTGCTCTGGAGGTCCTACATGCTGGGCTGTGACTGGTCAAGTTTCTGGAAGCCTAACCAATCTGCCTTGCGTTACTGAAGAAAGCCACTTTGGCATGTGACACATGGGAG
Organism: Montemys delectorum; assembly: GCA_019843815.1. NCBI lineage: Eukaryota > Metazoa > Chordata > Mammalia > Rodentia > Muridae > Montemys > Montemys delectorum. The sequence goes on along the minus strand of JADRCD010205664.1, from coordinate 1,897 downwards.
TGGCCTGATCATTCTTGCATGGGGAACATAGCTCATAATGGACTCATGTGGTTGAACTTAAGTCCAGTCAACATTTTGATTTTCTAACTCAACTTCCCTGCACATAAAAAAAAAAAAAAAGGTAACAATCTATCCACACTAGAGACGACAGCATAGCTAGTAAAAATCAATCAACAAGGAAGAGTTGGAGCCTGACAGGAAACTCGTCAGAAGAAGAGACTGAGTAGCCACTGTGACCTTATGGAGAGTTTCCAGGACAGTCTGGCCTGTCAATGTCCTCTTGCTTCCCTCCTTCAGCAGCCAGTTATAGGAGCTCCACTCCAGCCCAGCCCATCAAATTGCTTCTAAGATTTCTTACTGGCCTTATTCCTTGTGTGTTTTCTGTCCTCCTCTTCCTGCTCCTCCTCCACCTTTCCTCCCCACACCCCTTTTAAGTTTGGCTATGCAACATCAGGTTCAAAGAAAGAGAGACTTAACAGTCTCTAAGTGAAGGAGGTTGATTTTCATTTGAGACCAAATGGCTCCATTTTACCTTTTTAGCTCTTATAACAGTAAAAAGTGAGAGGTCAGCTCTGTATTACCATGGCAACCCCATATGGTTTGGTTCTGGAGCAGATGAAGGGGGTGACAATCACAGAGATGACCTCTATTTCTTTAGCATGTGTCCCATTGTGCCTGGGTATGTGAAAAGAAGTATGTTGTTTTAGAAAAATCGAGGTTTATACTCTATGGCTGTTCATTTGTCTGGGTCTGAGTTTTGTCCTGTGGTGCTGTCTGCTGATTTGTGCATGAGAGTACCTCAGCCTTCATCTGCATCCACAGGATCATGAGTTATACCTGTTAGCTCATTGAGGACCCAACCGGGCCAAACTTGTCCTCCCATCCCAGGCTTTCCCCACTAGCTTTCAGAGTTGGAATGTTGATGGAGACTCTATTGTGAGGACAGGTAGAAGTCTAGCACAGAGAGAGGCCAGGCTTCACCCATAATAACTCACGGAAATCACTCTGGAAAAAAAAACCCAAGATATTATTTCCAATTCTATTCAGGGACTAAATTAGAAAATCAAAACTATGAATGTGCTGTAAGTGCCAGATTCAACTCTGCAGCAAGAATCTTGGTCTGAGCAGGAAGGAGCGGTCTGACCTGGGCTCCAGTCCACTCACCCCCAATGTACCACACACACCAAACACGTTGCTAGGTGATGTGTTATTTCCTTGTTTCTGATTCTCACAGCCATCTCTTGAGGCAGGTAGTGTGTTTAAACTTTGTTTTTACAGAATAGGGAAAAGATGTTTGAGAGGAGGAGGCAGCTTGCCCAAGAGTCACAGATTCTGATGGAGGCATGCTCCACCCTTGCTTCTTGCAGCCTCTCCCCAGACTCCTTAATATCATCCAGATGCAGGAGTAATAACTTTGTGTCGGGAATCAGGAGTTTGTGTTTTGCTCATTAGCTTATTCATTTAGTTGCAGTGAAACGATCAACTGCCTGCTATGATTCTCCTGTAGTTCCAGGTGCTTAAGAGACTAATCCAGAGATGCTGACAAGGCTAAGAAAAGAGTCTGAATGGCTTGAATCTTAGTGGTGAACATCGGACAGACATTCAGTGGGACCGAGTCTCTTCTTTCTCATATGCAAGCTCTAGAGAGGATGATGACATTTCCTAAGCAAAGATCTGTGCTTTCATCAATAGAGTCTCAACAAACATGTGCTCTCAGACCCTGGCTCCTTTCACCTCATGTTGCCCCAGAGTTCCTTTTCTACCTGAATTCAAGCTAACTGTCCTTGCTTTTATGGCAACCAGCTCTTTTCCAAACTGTATCTGCCTAGCTCACAGGCAGCCAAGCAGCGCTGTTAAGGCAGAAGTCTTCCACTCAAGATTGGGGGGGAAGGCTTCA
>JADRCD010205663.1:0-31235 GCA_019843815.1 Montemys delectorum | reverse complement strand
CTTAGGTTTGGTCTTCTCATTGTGTCCTGGATTTCCTGGATGTTTTGGGTTAGGGTCTTTTTGCATTTTGCATTTTCTTTGATTGTTCTGTCAATGTTGTCCATGTTATCTTCTGTCCCTGAGATTCTCTCTTCTATCTCTTGTATTCTGTTGGTGATGCTTGCATCTATGTTTCCTGACTTTTTTCCTAAGATTTCTAACTCCAGGGTTGTCTCCTTTTGTGATTTCTTTATTGTTTCTACTTCCATTTTTAGGTCCTGAATGGTTTTATTCAGTTCCTTCACCTGTTTGTTTGTGTTTTCCTGAAATTCCTTAAGGGATTTTTGGGTTTGCTCTTTCAGGGCTTCTATTTGTTTACTTGTGATCTCCTGTAATTCTTTATGGGATTTTTTTGTTTCCTCTTTAAGGGCTTGTATCTCTTTATCTGTTTTCTCCTGTATTTCTTTAAGGGAGTTATTCATGTCCTTCTTAAGCTCCTCTATCAGCATTGTGAGATGAGTTTTTAGATCCAAATCTTGCTTTTCTGGTGTTTTGGGATATCCAGGGCTTGCTGAGGTGGGAGTACTAGGTTCTGGTGAAGCCAAGCAGTCTTGGTTTCTGTTGGTAGGATTCTTGCGTTTGCCTTTCGCCATCTCTTGATCTCTGGTGTTAGAAGTTCTTGGTGTCTTAGAGCTTGATCTTTCCTTGCTGCCCTGCAACTCCCCTTCCACTCCTGAGGTCTTTGCCTCCCAGCTGGTCCCACCTGAGTACTTGGTCTGAAGCTAGTCCTGGAGGGAAGCCCTCTGCTCCCAGGGAGGGGGCAGAGATGTTCGTTGATCCAGCTCTGTCCCTCAGAAGCTGAGAGGCTCCTGTCCCTGCAGTCCTGTGACTCCCCTGCACTTCCTGAGGCCTATGCCTCCCGGCTGGTCCTGCCTTAGCAAGACCCCAGAGAGAAAATGGGGGATCTCACCTGAGTCCTTGGGCTGAAGCCGGCCTTGGGGGGAAGCCCTCCCCTAGCTGGGAGGGGGCAGAGATGTTCGCTGATCCATCTCTGTCCTTCGGAAGCTGAGAGGCTCCAGTCCCTGCAGTCCTGCGACTCCCCTGAACTTCCTGAGGCCTATGCCTCCCGGATGGTCCCGCCTGATTCCTGGGGCTGAAGCCCGCTCAGTCTCGAGCGTGATCATCTTAAGCTCAATCCAGCATCACTTCAGCAGAAGCCCATGTAGCATTTTATAGCTTATAAAGTCTTTTCTCAGTTATTGTGTTAGTTGTTCTTCAAACAATGGGAGGGATCTATGATTCTGTCCACTCAAAACTGGCTTCAGTCTGGCCTCCTAAGGTCCCACCTCTTCTGCAAAGCTTAGTTACACAGTAGCTGGTGACGGTAACACTGAAATCTTTTACACAGCACACCCAGCCAGGCAACATTTGCAAGCCTTCCCCCTGCCTTCCAGGTAAATTGTTTGTTTTCTCTTTGAAGGCCCAAAGATTCCATAGGCAGAGAGGAGTGGTGATCATTGTCCGAAGACAAGGATCTTGTAGTCTAGTCAGTTAATGTCTGTTTTGTGCCAGAATTTCCCCTGTGGCACTGAGCCAGGAAGAATGTAGCTGCTATAAATGTCTAGGCAAAAGCCTGAAAAATAAATGTACAAGAAAGAAAATACATAATTATAGAACTAGTGAACTAAGTTGAAATTATAGCCACAATACTCAGGACATTTTTCTGCCAGTTTCTGCAGTAGCAGCAAGAGATTCAGATAACCAAATAGCAAAAAAAGAACTGCATATTTTTCCCCTTCAAAGAGAAATACCAGCAAAGGTGCTGAACATGGAAAGAAAGAGGTTGGGAGAGACGAGAGGCCTGTAATTTTTCCTCCTATGCTAAGGTGGCATCCTGTGACCACAAAGAATTTCTGCTGATCTTTTATTTCCCCATTTTTTTTTGAACTAGGAGAAATGTCCACAAAAAACCCCTATAATTAGAAATGTCTTCTCTTTATTGAATTATATGGAATTTTTAGAACAAATTAAATGGACAGAATAATGTGTTTTATTTGGAATTTTTATACATGCACACAGTGTATTCTCTAACCTAGGTCAGGCTCTGCCCAGCCCTTGGCATTTCTAAGTATGTTCTGGAAGACTTGCTGTCAATCCACTCCCTGAGAAGGGGAAGTTTCTCTTCACCTTTGTGAAGGGCCTGGCTGACCTTCGATGGGCAACATTGTTGCCTGCTTTCTCCCCATTCCTTTCCAGCACTTGAGGTGGGTCCTGAAGAAGTCCCTAACAGATGTTCTTCCCATGTTTTTCACACATTCTAAATTTAGCTTCCTATGTAACGTGCCTCATCGATGTTCTGATATTCTTTTCTCTGAAAGCATTGTGCAAAAGGGGGAATATTCGGCATGATACCACACTTCCAGCTGTGCTTCACGCAGATGGTTTCAAAGCATGAACAGGGTCAGCACCGTTTCAAAAAATAGCACTAGTCAGGGATGCTGAGATCCTTCCCTCGAGCTCACAAGGAGCTGCTTAGAGCCCCATCCTCCGCTTGGAAACAAAGCCTCCGAGATGTTCATAGACTCCTTTTACCTAAGCAAATTATGGCCCAGTGTTGAAGGAATGCACATGCTGGGAGAACCTACTAAAAGGAGGAGGAGCTGCAGGCAGCATGGCGTTCATCTGCTGATGGGAAGCAGCAGGGCACAGATGAGGTCCAGCTCCCTCCATTAAGTGCTATAAATCTCAACAAGTTCATCCATCTGGATCACATCTTCTCCATCATAAACATGGAACAACAATGTGTGCTATGATGTTTGGGCATCAGGATAAGGAAAATGAGTTTCCTAAACTGTCAAGTGTTATCCAAACAGCAAGAACTATTGCAGAGTCGTGGATCTTGCCATGCTGAAGATCTCCGGGGATACCAGAAATGAGTGCATGGCAGGTTTATCAATACCACATCTACAGACATAGTGGACTTTAAACAACACGTCAATAGCTGTGCAGTGAATGTCTGTATGGAATGGTGTGCTGTGAGAGGAGACATGCTAAATGTGTGTGTGTGAGATCCCATTTGTGGATTGTGTTTCTGATCCCATGGCATTGCATTGAATTTTTAAAATGCTAATTTTTTAATTTGGCAAAAATACATCCTAGGCTAATCCCTGCCTGAATTTATATATTCCTTGCATAGCATATGGAACTGTCCCTACCTTATCCTACCTCAATGATCTCAGGACTACTCATCCCAAGTCAAGAAAAACATTCTTATGGGGAAGAATCTAGAAATGTTCTTTCCCACCCATTATGTTGAAAATGCAGTATATTCCTTTAGCATGAGCCGTGTGAACCTGCCTTTTTAAAAGCAAGTCAGACACACTCAAATATTGGCCTTTTCACATAGTTCAACCTGGCCAGGGACTGAGCCAGCTAGAACTCACAGCTTAATGCTTTTTAAAGTTTGATCTTTATCAGGCATCAATGGGAGGGGAGGCCCTTGGTCCTGTGGATACTTGATGCCCCAGTGTAGGGGGATGCTAGAGAGGTGAGGTGGGAGTGAGTGAGTGGGTGGAGGAGCACCCTCATAGAGGCAAAGGAAAGGGGGACAGGATGCGGGGATTGTGGAGGGGAAACTGGGAAGGAGTACAACATTTGAAATGTAAATAAATAAATAACCAATAAAAAAAAAAAGCTCAACCCACATAACGTACTTCATTTCAGCTTTCCCTCCAGTTTCCAAAGTTCTTCTTAAATAAAGCACCTCTTAAGTGACTATAAACATGTATATTCAAAGCACAATACCTCAGAGGAAGTAATAAACAGAGCAGCTGCCAGCTCCCTTCCCTCCAGAGCTACAGACTGACCCTGGGGCTCTCTGTGCTCTCTCGAGGGCAGCCACTCTGTCTACTTTCATTTCCCTTTTCTTTTTCTGCTTAAGTAATGGAACTCTGACTTCAGTATTAGCACTCTTAGAAGAAACACAAGACAAGGGCTTCCCCTGCCGCAGAAAAGCTCTGTCTGCCGCCCTGCCAAGGTCTGCAGCTGAGAGCCAGAGCCCACACACGTCACAGGTATCAATCGGCTTTAAGTGTTACCCTTACCTAAATGTTGATCTCAAAGGATTCACAGAAAGATCCAGAATATGCATAAGCTACTCCTGCAGAAGACCTGGGTTCAATTCCTAGCATCTACAAGGCTGCTCACACCTGTCTTTTAGTTCAATCCCGGGTGATTCGGTGCCCTCTCGTGACCTCTGTGGGCACCAGGCATATACACAATACACAGCCATCCATGCAGGCAAAACACCCACACACATAAGAAACACATAAAGGCTAAAGAAATGAAAACACTGTATCTCCTATTCCTGCTAAATCTACACTCTTATCTCTACCTTGCCACAATAAAAATATTCCCAAAGGTCCCTTATGGTAGGGCAGGTGGGTCTCGTTTCTGGTGGGATTGTTTTAGGGAGACTCCATTCTGTCTCCCTAAGCACATGCTGGCCTCTGATGGGCAACGTTGTTGCCTGTTACTCCCTAATGCTCTCCAGCACTTCAGCCAGGTGACATCTTACTTTGAAAACTCCAATTCAGTTTTTAATTTTATCAAACACCTTGAGATGAATCTTTCTTACATAACCAATCTTGGAAACCACTGGTACAAATGAACCCACACAGTCCCTTCCTGTCAAAAAACAAACAAACAAACAAAAAAACAAAAAACAAAAACAAAACAAAACAAACTAACAAAGATCTTGCTGCCAGAACTACTTATGAAAGAGGAAATAATGAGCAAGACATACTGAATTACTTTTTAATCTGTCAATCATCCTTCCCACAAACCTCTAAATCCATTCACTTAGACTTTCTTTGCCCAACTGTCCTCTAGAGAGCCCATTGAAAGACACACCACATGGAGCAACTATAAAATCTCCCTTTGAAGTTCACTTTCATGCACCCAGCCACTCACAAGGACTTTAAGGGTATCCGGGTGTAGTCTCTGGGAACATCTTGCAAAGCCATCTGGGGACAGGGAGCAAGGTGGTCGTAGAGGAAAATTAACCTTCTAGCAATATCTCACTTTGAGACATAAGTCAGAGTTTAATCTCATTGGGATATCCTCTATCCCATTGGCTTTTCAAAATTCAATTTGTCAAATAAGATTCACCTAATCCTATATATAGCATTCTTATTTGGGTATTGCTATGTAAAATGTTACCATTAAATGACTATCACAATAGCTAAAGCTTAGAAAATCAGAGCAATGATCACCACTTATTAGTCTGTGGAGGGAGAGAGAATAGAGAGAAAAATCTAGTAAATGTGATTGTAAACCCCACTAAATGGGCTCAGAAGTATTTCAGTGTGAAATCCACAATCTTCTACATTTGCCAGAGTCTCTGTCCAGATCTCAGTGGTCTTTATGTTCCGTCCTGGAGAAGGAGAGGTCCACGCAATGTGAGCCTTTCCCCCTTGCTTTCTTAGAAGTCTGTCCCAGCAGATGGATGCTCAAGGAGCCAGAGCCCCGAGTGGTTTACTCACCAAGAACATCATGAAGTTAAAGTCCCACGCTGACATGCATATCAGAATATTAACCTGATATATAATCCTATCACTTACCTATCACTCTGCTTTCCTTCCCAACAGATAAGAAAAGCTGTGTCTCAAGATCCATTTCCAAGGCTGCGTCTGCATTCCTGAGAGCTAAGCAATGATCTAATTGTATTATTATTACTCACTTAGTTTGTTTTGTCTTTGGTTTTTTTAATTTTCAGGGTAAGCAGATCGGAAAGTAGGGGAAAGAGTTATCATGCCCAGCCCCCATGCTGATACTCGGAGGGTTTATTTTGGTCTTGGGAAGGATAAGGGACCACACGATAGCCTTTTGGTCAGACAATTCTTAGTAGAAATTACCTCTTTCCCGTGGAGCCTTCAGAGCTGAGACAGAATTTGGTATGTTAGTTACACCTGCATTCCACCATCTTTGTCACCTTCTTGTAGGGAGCGAAGTCCTGCATAAGTGACATTCTGAACGAATGTGTACTGTTTGACATGAGGCAGCCATGTCAAGGACCAAGGTCTTGGCCTCATGGGAAATTGGCATAGCTTAAGTAAGGCTACAAATGACAATGCCTTCTTTAGTCCCAAGTATGAATGTTTACAAACAACTGACCCGGTGTGAGCTACACTAGCAACAGCAAAGTCCTCCTCCCAGATGTGCTGTGCAGAACAAACGCTCTGAGGTTCTCAGCCGCTAAGGTGGTTGGTGCGGCTCCATCACAGTGCACACAGTACTTGTGTTTGTCCTTTCTTCAGATCCTCGCTGACTTTAGACAGAATCCCAGGACCAAGCTGTGTGGGATGAGCTATATTCTGACTATAGAAAGCTGAAATGCAGTAATCTTGAATGTAAAAAAAAAAAAAGTGTACAGAACATTTTCTTTGCTAGAGCCTAGCAGATGTGCAGTTGGCCTCCGAGACATGTATTTTTTTAATAGACCATAAAAGGATATCATCCCCATTGATGGGATTGTGTATCCTCCTGGGGGAGGAGCTGCATATCATGAATATGTAAGAGGGGAAAGAACGAGCATAAGGGATGCTTGCTGACTTCTTAATTTCATTTTTATTCCCATTTTCCTTTTTAATCTTCTTGTGCATAGCGAAAATCTTCACTGGTTCATTACCTATTTCCACATCTTTAACACAAGTCCATTTCCATTCTGTCCGCCAACCCCATGGCTCTGTCTGATCTCCCAATGCATACACACATATGTCTATAATATTATATTCTAAACACATCATTTGTTGTGTATTTTATCTCTCTCCCCCCTTCCCTTCTCCCTCCGTCCCCCTTCCCCTCCCCCAGCTTTCCCTTCTCCCTCCCCCTCTTATAATCACCAGGGTATCTATGTCAAGAGGTTGGGACTCACTGCTATAGTCACAGTGTCTCCACCACATGGCCAAGTCCAGATCCATCCAACAAGTCTTATGTTGCCGGCTTCTATTTCCTTGGTTACCTGTGATTGGTGCAGAAATTAACAGACTACATAGACAATGGGACCAGGGGTCAGGGTTTATTACCCTCAGCCATTTACTTCCTAGCCTTTATGTTCAGTGATACAAGTGGCCACACAGACAAAACAGTCACCTCAGGGCCTTACAGCACGTCTAACCAACACTTCAAGTTTTCCCCAAGGTCTTCAAGAACGGTTTCCTAGATGGAATAAAAGTATACTCTTAATTCAAATTTCCATTCTACTATCTCCCTCCTTTGGGATGTTTTAGGTTTTTCCTTTATTCATGTTTTCCCTTTATATATCTTGTGACATGGCATTTATCTAGCCAATAACTTCAGTCATTAATGCCAATAAAACTTGTTATAGTGACTTGAATAAGTATACAATCTCTAACACCTTTTTTACTCTTTAATATTAAAATTGTTTTCATCCTATTTGCCACAGTTTCCCCATATAGTCTTCCTTTGTTAGAGAATTAGGGGTGTGACTTGGTGGTAAGTGAGTGCTTTGTGTATACAGGTCCTGGGTTCAAACATCAGCACCAAAATGAGACATTCTGTGCAGCACAAGGGCACGTCCATTGCTCCAGAGCGCTCGCTCCTTTTGGGGTGTGTGCTCTTCACTTCCCAGGCCATGTCTGATCTCACGATAGTTTGTCATCCTGCCTTTTGGGATTTGGTTTGTCAGTTCTCCTTCCTGCTCTCCTGCTTTCCCTGACTCAGTTCTACCATCCAAGTTTCTGCCCTGGATATGATAGTCATTTATATTTCATCAGCAGAGTACTCCTTTTCTTGTGTGTGTGTGTGTGTGTGTGTGTGTGTGTATGTGTGCATATACTGTGTGTGTGCATGTACCATGTGTGTGGATGTGTATATGTGTGTATATGTGTGTGCATGTGTGTGTGCATATGTGTGTATATGTGTATGTGTATGCATGTGTGTATGTATATGTGTGTGTATATGTACTGTGTGTGTGTGGATGTGTGGATGTGTGTGCATATGTGTGTATATGTGTATGTGTATGCATGTGTGTATGTATATGTGCGTGTATATGTACTGTGTGTGTGTGGATGTGTGGATGTGTGTGTGGATGTGTGTGTGGATGTATGTGTGTGTGTGTGAATGTACTATGTGTGTGGATGTGTGTGGATGTGTATATGTGTATATGGATGTATGTGTGGATGTGTATATGTGTGTGTATGGGTGTGCATATATGTGGATGTGTATGCATGTGTGTATATGTATGTACTGTGTGCGTGGATGTGTGTGTGCATATGTGTGTGTGTGGTGTGTTTATATGTGTGTGTGTGTGTGTGTCTGGTGTGTATATGTACATCATGTGTGTGCATGGGGAGGTGCATGCTAGTGATGTGCAGAGGTCAGAAGCCAATGCTGGTGTCCTCTTCAGTAATTCTCCACCTTAATTTTTTCAGACAGGGTTTCTCACTGAGCCCAGAGCTTAGTGATTTAACCAGACTAGCTAGACAGCAAACCTGAAGGACCAAGGCCTCTGTCTCCCCAGTTCTGGGCCTGTAGGCATGGTCCCCATGCTTGGCTTTCTATGAGGTGCCATGGTCTGAACTTATAGCTCCACGCTTCCTTGTTTAAGTAGGACTTTAACTTCTTCCCATTTTCCACTTGTGGAGTTTCCCAGTTTCTTAGGGAGAAAGAATTCATCTGTGGCCATGGCTGAGGGGTCGGGGGCATTGCTCAGTCACTCACGTGTCGTGTCTGTTCTTACTTGTTGTGGAACATGGCTATTGCGAATGTCATTAATCAGTGCTTACCTTGACACTCACACTGCGAACCACACTGGAATGTGGGCCTTAGTCTCAGCTCCGGAGCCTGTCCACTCTAAGGCGGCTGCTTTAGACATTACCACTCTTTCCTTGTGGCTGCTTTAGACAGCGCTGCTCTTGCCCCCATGACATAAACTCAATTCCTCCCCAGACTGTCATTTTTTACAACATAGAAAGCTGCATGTTCTTAAATAGATTTTTTCATCATGAGTTTGTTTTGAAGAGGATGTGCATTTATGAATCTTTTATTTTTTACAAACTACACCTTCCAACTGGGATTCCATACAAGACACATCAAGCCTATGTTCACCTTCTGCCTTAAATAGTCATTTTACGTTTACATTCACTTTAATTAATTGTTAGGTCTGGCATACCAGGACATCTCTCTTTTCTCTGGCCACACAGGAGGCTCTCACTTTTCTCCTACCTCCCTCTGTGTCCTCTGCTCTCATTTTTCTCTTACCTCCCTCTGTGTCCTCTGCTCAGGTGCTAGCTTGGGAGCATTTCTCTAACAACTGGTATCACTCACACATCCTCATCCCTTTCATGAAGTAAGAGCCCACTCCCTCCTGTGGCTCCTTTCTCTTCCTTGCTCCTCTTTTGCCTCCATCTCTAATAGGTCCAAATAGTTTGCATCCACTGTCATCCAGCTTGCCTATTTGGCTTAGTTTTGAACATGAGAATCAAGAGACCAACATATTGGAGCTGAACACAGAGGTCAATGGAGCACCTGGTGTTGTTAGACTGCTACAGAGAAGACAGACAGAGGCTAAGAATATTTCTGTCTCTAGTTCTGGCCCAGTTTTAAGTATATCAATTTTGATTTGAAAGAGTCTTGTAGATTAAGAGTCTGAGAACTGAGATGAGATGGACAGGCTCAAAACCAACCAACTTGGGACACATGCCTTTAGCTACAGCCTGGCCTGATGCATGAGCATCCTGCTTGGTGTTAGCCACCTCTAGAACATCATTTGTACTATGTTCACAAAGAGAGATCTTTCTGACTGCCGTTCTCATGTTTAGGATTCTTCAGTGATGCCTAATCTGCAGGGAACCCCAACACTACTCAGGTCACTCACTCTCTGATAGCTGCTTCTCCTGCCTAACACCTTCATTACCCTGGATCTTTGCATAGGCACGTGTGTATGCATTGTGTACCTGTGTGCATATCTGTGCAGGCATGCACTAGGTGATTAAGATAAGCCAGAAGATTTCAAGAAAAATGAAGGAAGATCTAAATCCTGGCAGAAGAGGCAGAAAGCAGGAAAGATCTGGAAGTGGATGCAGGTGGGGATTGAAATCAGGTAGCCAATTTTTGAGACCATGAAAGCATGTCAGTCAGAATGAGAGAGGAAGGCACCAAGCAGGAACCCTGGACACTACCGTGTCCACAGTGGCGTGCTCACAATGGCTCCATACTAATCGACTGTATTGAGATAAAGCTTTGTAGATACACTTCCCCCATGACCCTTCCCTGGGCAATGGGTTTCAAGACCACCTACATTTACCACATGCTGTAAGTCTTGATTCGAGCCGTAAGTCAAGGCCTATATCTGCCCATTCCTGCCTCTCAAATCAGGCACTAGAAGGAATTAATTGTTATCCTCCAGGATGACAGTGTCCCTCCTAGGCACCTTCTTGACTCTCAGGGCTAAATGGAGAGTAAAGGTGGACATGGATCTCCTGGAAAAGACTCAATGGAGGCAGTGGCCATGAAGAAGAACTGTTTTTAGACAGTTTGCCAGAATTCGTTCTCCAGGTTTTGGCTGGGATGGAGTTTGTACTGAGAATGTCAAGTTCTTCCATTTGGATCGCTTCTCTGACTCCCAGAACCTTCAGGAATTAGCAGTAGATTGCGTGGGAATCTACTTGGAAGGCAAGGAGTAGCCAGGAGATCACCCTAAATCACCAGGCTTTTCCCACCTGTCTCCCATGTCTAAGAGTCGCGGACGAGTAAAATGAGAGAAAGGTTGTTTCAGGCTTTCTATGAAGGAAGGCATTTTAAATCATCATACATAGAGATAGCCCATGTTTTGTAGATGTTACGTGGGGGAGAAGCTAAGACCCCACTTCTAGGTTCCATGAATTCTTAACACAAGGGCAAGGAACACAGGGCAGATGGCTCATGGCCAGTGAGACTTTGAAGAGCGCCTTTTAGAAACATCATGCAAAATGGTGTTTGGAATCATAGGTTGGGTTTTGTATCAACTCTGGCGGCAGGGGTCTCCCTAATCAATAAGGCAGAGGCACCTGCTTCATGTTTTTGAACTGCCATACTGGTGAAGGGTACAATCCTCACTGTAACCACGGCAGGGGTGCAGGTCCGTGACCAAATCCACCAGAAAGGCCTTGTAAACAAGGACTAAAAGCATATCTAATCTCCTATGGGGAGTTTGGGGTGTATGTGATGTAGACATGCCCCAGTGGTTGATGGAGAGGAACCATGGATAGGACAAGTCTCATTACAGTGAAAGCTCCCAGAGGATCTATAGTCATACCCTGGGTCATGAATGGCTTTACAAAAAGGTTTTATTCATTTTGCTTTATAGGTATGAATCTTCTGCCTGCAGGCATCCCTGTTCACCAAGTGTGTGCTTTGTTCCCTGGGAGGTCAGAAGAGGGGGTTGGATGTCCTGGAACTGGGGTGGCAGACAGTCTGGAGTTGCTATGTGGGTGGGTGTTGAGAACCAAACCCAAGTCTTCTACACGAGCAGTCGGTGCTCTTAACCACAGAGCCACCCCTGCCCACCGTGAATGGCGTTTAGAGATCATCTGGTTTCCTCAGTGGCAATAAGGCAAAGCTGCTGTGTTTGAGCTTCCTGTTAATGCAAATAACTAACAAAAGATTGACCAGCGACACCCTTCCTTAGTCTGTATTTAATATCTTTGGGAAGTTCTCCTTGGGTGAGCCTAAATTTCAACAAATGATCAGCATCCTCCAAGCTGCCTGTAAAATGACTGATTCAAGCATCTGCTAAATGGGTTTCCAGACCTGACACATGGTGTAGCTTTGAAATACTTGTTATACAGCTCCTCATGTTTTGGTGACCCCCAACCATAAAATTATTTTGTGGCTAATTTATAACTGTAATTTTGCTGCAGTTATGATGTAAATATCTGGTATACAGGATATCTGATATGAGATCCCCCTAGAGGGGTCACGACCCACAGGTTGAAATCAATGCCCTATATAGTCATAAGTCACAGACCTCTTAAGCAGTGTTTCCATTTTCAGGGCGGGCGGGGGGGGCAGCTAACTTAGTTTAGAATAGAGTTTAACTTCTCTTTTGGGCACAAAGCTATTGCCACTGTCTTACTGCTATATGGTTGCTGATAGAACCTTCAAGGTGAGCCAAGATCAGGCAGAATTTGAGCATCATCCAGGAACAGAAGCTAACTCACTAGTGTCTTATATAATGGTCTGCAGTTAGTATTTGAGGTTGGCTGGCAGCTGTGTGCCAGGATGCCATTCAGAGGCCTGGAGTGACACCATCTTTGTCCTCTCAGCATGAGGCTTTCCAGGCTGTTGTCATCAGCCAGGAGGAAGGATGCAGAGAGATGGTGGAGGCTCTTTCTATCTTCAGATCCCCAGACCAGCAGCCAAATCACCTCTACCTACTTTCACTCGTAAGAACTTAGCCTCATGGACCACAACCAACTGTAAGAAGGATAGGAAATTAATTTCTATCTTGGTAACTATCCACTTGTTGTGACCCTATGGCTATGGAAATTTCGATGAATGGGTTTGATGGCAGCTAGCCTACCAGTTGCTGTCATAAACAGATACAGGTGGGAAGTCTAAGTCCATACCACTGTTTTAGCTTATTCATCTTTGTCAGTGGCAATCAAAGTTTAATTCATTAGCATCGTCTGGGAAGTTTTTCCTAAGCATATATACACAAATTATATCTAGGTCTACTGTCAAATTCAATTAGGGGTATGTGTATGGGTATTTTCATTTATATAGACATGTGACTATTAACTACTGCATGAAAGTAGAGGCATTTCACAAGACAGACAGACAGACAGACAGAAAAAGAGAGAGAAAGAGAGAGAGAGAGAGAGAGAGAGAGAGAGAGAGAGAGAGAGAGAGAGAGGTCCACTCAGGGATTCTAAATTATCTAAACACACAGGCGATAGTTTAATGCTTTGGACTTTTCAAGGAGCAGAACTGAGGTGTGACAGTGCAGTCCGAGCAATCACAGGCAGCAACAGCACTGAGGACACAGTGGAGGTGATGGCCAGCCAGGGTCAAAAAGGGGAGTGTCACAGTTCTCCACACAGTGGGAGCAGCACCTGTGGGTTAGGGGAGATGAGGTTGAGGGTGACACTCAGAGCTATTGATGGTTCTAGAAACGTACCTGCAGACATCTTGAGACCCATGAGTTGTTTTTTTTTTTTTAAACTAAGCTGTTCCCTCTGTGTAGTCTGCACCCCTCTTTCCCAGCAAGCCACCTCCTACAGCCTATCTTGTATACCTCTTTGTCTAGGTTCTTGGCTGCCAACACTATTTCCTCTACTGGACTGTAAGCGACCGAGAGAAATCACGTTGTCTTATTCTTGTTGCTGGACACATGATAGGCATGTCATAAGTAAGTATATGAGTGTGGTATTTTAAAAGCCATGTCTAGTATGCTTAGGGACAGAGAACAAGAAGCACCATGGGGGGGTGGGGGAGGTTTTTGCACAGTGGTAGCTTATTTTAGGATCCTAAAGAAGGACTTCTGCGGCAGGGTAGAAGAATGTCAACGCACGTCAAAGTGAAAAACAGGTGTGCAGAAGAGACACAACTCAAGTGGTCTGGCGAGATCAGCAAGTTCTTTTTTTCTTCTGTTCCATGAGCCTAAGTTGAGACCAATTTTGATGTATGTGGCCAGCTCTTTGTTGCAGATGTGTGGTGCCGAAGGGATTATCTGGGAAAGTCAACCCTTCTCATTCTTTACTCTAGCTAAATAGTCTCTATTCATGACTGCATCCTGCTTATAGAACAAATATATGGTAGCTACTGAGCCCAGATGGGATCTTCTGCTTCTAAGTGAAAGCATCCAAGCCTAGAGGCTGCCTCACTTTCCCATGAAAGCAGTCTGTAAAGAGGACACACGTTCCCCATCTTGTTTTTCCAGGAAGCTAATATTCTAGGAGGCATACACTATGAATACAAGGTTCTGGAAGCCCCGACACAGTTTGATTCATTCATTCACACACCAGCAGAATCAGAACAACAATAAGATGTTGCTTAAAGTCAACAGTTCTTTAAAGTCTAATTTTTTTGCAAGCTCTTCAAGGTCAGACCTTTAAATGACCCATCAATAGTCTCTACATATTTCTACAGACCTGCCTCATTTCTCAGGACCTGCTGTTCTTTTCCAATGTGCATTCGGTAGAGCATTGTCTCTACAGTTGTGGCGAGAGGCACTTTACGAATTGCCTTATTTCTGAAAGCAGAGAACAAGATTCTTTTGTGGTTAAGAAGTCCTCAAACTGCATTTACATCACGATTTCTATGGTATATAAACAAGCAAGCAGGCTTACAAATGGTCTACCTGCTATTTCATGGTGCTGTGCACTTTCAACTGTTTTTTGTTTTGTTTTGTTTTATTTTGTTTTTTGGTTTTTGGTTTTTGTTTTTTGTTTGTCTGTTTTGCACCCACCTATGTGTGTGTTTTATGATCTGAAAAGTCGCTAATTGAAAAGTCGTCGAATAGGGGCTGCGTCTTCACTTATCCATTCGTGGAGATGTTGGCGGACGATTGCTTTGCACCCTCAAGAGGACCTGCTCAATGCTTTACAGGCATTTGGGGCAGACCTACCCTGTCTCGGGGGCTACTGTGAATGTGCTGTCGACATGACGGAAGTGGCAAAGCTGACCCTGCTCTTGAGAAGCTAATGGTGCAGAGGGTTCCTCACAACGCATCCACAGAGAGCTGCCATTAGAAAGGGATGAAGGACCATAATAAAGTTTCCCTCCAGGGCATCTTGCTACTGTCTCCTGCACTTCCATCGCAGAAACTGCTGGGCTTTCGTGCGGTGTCTTCTGCTTCATGGTTCCACAGAAAGGTCTTCTGCCGGATTCTTTTTCTTTCCTCTCTTCTCTGCCCTCAGCCAAGGGAACATGGTAGTGGGGACAAACTGCCCATACAGCATTCCATACATTTGGCCAACATGCTATCATAACCATAAATCAGCCATGAACTGCAGGGCTTCCTTAGATCCACAGGAGATTCATTCCAATATCTGAGGATGCACCGAACTCTCTGAAGAGTTCGGCAAGCCCCTCATATAAATAGCATCGTGTTTGCACGTAGCCTGGGCACAGATTCCTGTGTACTCAAGTAATCCCTAGACTGCTTCTAAGAACAGTACACTTAAGTGGTGCATGAACACTGTGCCATATTGTTAAGAAAAATAAAATGACAAGCTCTATGTGCATTCAGTTTAGATACAACTTTACAAATACTTTGTCCAGCTTCCATTGATTTGATCCATAGATGTGGTATCAATGGACATAAGGATTGACTAGATCGCTGAAATTAAGGTACTTCCTCTAATCTACATAAATTCATAATGAAACCAGATGCAAGGGCTAAGCCTTAGCCGGGTGGTGGTGGTGGTGCACGCCTTTAATCCCAGCACGTGGGAGGCAGAGGCAGGTGGATTTCTGAGTTCGAGGCCAGCCTGGTCTACAGAGTGAGTTCCAGGACAGCCAGGGCTACACAGAGAAACCCTGTCTCAAAAAAATAAAAAAAAAGGGGGGGGGCTAAGCCTTTTTTATTATGCCACAGTGACTTGAACATAGTCACCCCAACTGAGCCACAGCAGTTTTCTAGGTGTCTATAGTTTCTAGTTATAAGTAGCTATTTCTCATAAAAATCGATCTCATTTTAGCTTCCCTTTATTCCTGAAGTTCTACTCATTCCTTCCTGCAACATCTTTTCCCCCTTTGATTCACAGTTAAAAATAGCAATAAAATGACATTAAGTTTAAGCCAAGATGGCAGGTTTTCATGACCAGGTCATGGGTTTCCTCACTGCACTGGAGTTTATCTGCAGACCAACGGGCGACTTTCAAATGCTGCCATTTGAAGCATGTGAAGTTCCGAGGATGTGGACGGGTTGTTCAATGAGTGACCTCTGGCTTCCTTTTTATGAATGAAGGCCAAGATAAGAATCTGTGCACACTTCGGCTCTCTCGGCTCTTTCATTCTGGACACTACAGAAGTGGGAATCATTAGTGACAAAAAACACAGAAACCCAAACCTGGATTTCTTCTAGAAACTGGTGGATCAGTGCCTGGAGAAACCAAAAGAGCAACATTTTGTCAAATTTATTATCACACTTCCCTATAACTAGTTTAGTGAGCTCAGACTTAAGGGAATTGCTAGCTGGGATATACAATTACCATGATATGCTGGTCAGCCAGGATTAAGGATCTAAGGTTCTCTATTCCTAGCCAAGAGAAACTGACCACCTTGGGCTAGGAACTAAGTCACCTGGAGTCACTGTGGAATGGAAGGGAGGGCAAATATCGTGATGCAAGGGTGTTCTAGAGAAACGTGTCAGAATGAAGGAGGGAACACACAAGCGTAATGAAGGATAACGGGAGGAGCTATTGGGGAATCCATGACAACAGTAGAAGCCAAAGGCACCATACACCAGAGACTATGCAGCCTGGAGTGTAAGCTGTGCTGGTTTGAGGCTTAAGTACGCACATTCTTAGCAGAGCCAGGCAGAGGGTGTTCCCCACTCTATCACTGAGCATAGCAGTACTTGCAGGGTTATAGAACAGAGATGTGAGGTGGCGGTGCCCAGACGGAAAACTGCTCGCCAAAGCCGTCACAGCTTCCCTCAGGTAACCAGTTCATAAACTTCCATGTGGAGTCCTAAGATGTTTCAGACTCTTGGAGAAGCTGGGTTAAACAGAGACTTGCCTAGAACTTGAAATGGCTTCAGTTGTGGATGAAGCGCGGGGTGAACATGATACTATCCATATTCAGTGTTGTCGATGTTTGTGAGACCCGTGGTATTCCAGTCAGATACATCAGTAAGACAGGCCTTTCTATAATTGATTTCCTTTTGCACTTAGTAGGAGGAATGCAACTGAAACAAAATAACTCAGCTAAACAAAGGGAGCAAGGGTAAAGGACTTGAAAACAGAGTTCTGACCTATGTCCCAACGGAGCTGTCCTAAGACGAATGGAGGCCACTCTGCTCTGTTTTTTCAGACCCTTGTGTTCACCACTCCTTTTGTCTTGAAGGCAAGCTAACCAATGGTATTACACGCCCAAGGTGCATTTGTATAAAGACCGCCTCTAGCAGAGGTCAGTGAGTAGTCAGCACAGCCTACTTCCTTCTCTTATCTAGTCCATTCCCAGGACCCCATCCCTGAAGCACAGGCCAGGCCAGACTCCCAAGCAGGATTTCCTGGACTCTTTGATTCTGGAACAAAAGTCAATCCACCCAGAGCTCAGTGAGGATCAAGTGAGGTGTGTGCACGCATGTGGGGGATGCTGGGGTGGGGTGCTCTAAGTTTTCTTACCCATAAGGCAGAGTTCCCCCCATCACCACCCCTGGCACAAATCCTGCTGGCTCCCCTAGAACCACCAGGAAACAAGCTACCAAGAAGAGAGAATGCCATCCTTCGTTTTCCCACAGACTCTGAGGAAGGATGCTTACATCACTGAGGCTTTAAGAGAGTGATGTCTAGCTCATGCAGACGTCTTTGAGACACAAAAAGCACGTGTGGTCCTTTAGCTGCTAAGTGGCAAAGACCTCTGAGAAGATGGGTCTCAGTCACAACCCTAGGAATCCTAGGGGGCCAACACACATCCGAGAAGTCCAAGCCAGGCTCTGATTCTCAGAGAGCAGTATACAAAGATGGGAACTAAGGCTTGTCAAAAAGGGACAATAAGAAGCAAAGTCCATGGACATTACTAGAGAAAACACAAAAGCATTATTAATACTATTGTATTATTATTGTTGTTTTTGTGAACTTGTAACCTCATTAGCTTTAGATTATAGCAATTTGTTGCTCTCAGATTACAATAACAGTGCCATACTACTCTAGAAAAGAGTGGTGTTACTTTTGAATCTGAGATGTCACTCCAGGCTCAAGTGTTAAGGGCTTGTTTGCCACCTGGTGGGACTCGGGGAACTCATTGGATCCAGGGGGTGTTGACTTAATCAGGAGATCAATCTTGATGAACTCATAGCTTTTTGGCATTACTGGAAGTGATGGAAAGTGGAATATGAGGCCTAGTTGGAGGAAATGTATTACAGATGTCATGCCCTAGAAATCACATCACATCTTGTGCCTGCCCCTTTTCTCTTTGCTTCCCCACTGCTGGAAGGTGAGCTGCTTGGCCCCACCACAGGCCCCAGAACAGATGAACTTCCCCCCTTTTGAAATGTTCCCCTTAGAACTAACACAACAAGGATGTCTACTGAAGCTAGGCATTAATGTATGCACCCTCTAACACAGAAACTCCTCACCTGAATATATGTCAAGATGAAAGAGAGCTTGAGGCCATCAAGAAATTGGTACAAGAATTATCATAATGTTATTCATGGGAGCCTAAAACCACAAGCAACTAAAAAGCCTACCAATATTGGGGTCACTAGGGGAAGACAGTTCAACCTTGCAAGCTAAACTCAGGTGTTGTAGTGTATGCTCCTAAGTCCTGTGATGGAATAAGAAGCTTTGGAGAGGTGGACAGTACTTGAGGAACTGCACCTAAGGTTGTCCTCTGACATCCACATGCGTGCACATACCCCCACACACCCACACACATACCTGCACCCACTCATGCACACATATGAGTGAACAGTACACCTATTCCTGAATTGGTTAACAACCTATTATGTTCTTAGAATATCAAACCGTATCTCAGATAAGGTTTTACTGATGTGAAAAGACACATGACCAAAGCAACTCTTATAAAGAACAACATTTAATTGGGGCTGGCTTACAGGTTCAGAGGTTCAGCTTATTATCATCAAGGCAGGAACAAGGCAGCATCCAGGCAGGCATGGTGCAAGAGGAGCTGAGAGTTCTACATCTTCATCTGCAGGTCTCTAATAGATTTCTGAGTTTGAGGCCAGCCTGGTCTACAGAGTGAGTTCCGGGACAGCCAGGGCTACACAGAGAAATCCTGTCTCGAAAAACCAAAAAAAAAAAAAAAAAAAAAGAAAGAAAGGAAAAGAAAAGAAAAGAAAAAAAAACTGACTTTCAGCCAGCTAGGATAAGGGTCTTAAAGCCCACACCCACAGTGACACACCTACTCCAACAAGGCCACGCCTACTCCAACAGGGTCATATCTTCTAATAGTGCCACTCCCCAGGCTGACCATATACAAACCATATTGGAAAGAAAATGAATTGCTGGTCTGTGCAATTCCACTGGTGACTCTCAGGGACGTAACAAATAAAACAAGGCAAAACCAACAGATATGACATGATTCCATTTATGTATGGTTCAAAACTAGACAGACACCAACAGTGCTAGAAGTCTGAAAACGGTTGTATACTCAGTTGGCTGGCAGGAGTTAACCAATGAGCTTCAGAAGGTTTGTACCTCTACATAGACAGTGGGGACACAGCAATATACACAGAGCACTGAGCCTGAGTACTTAAAATACAAGCATTTCTGTATGGAAGCTATATCTCATTTAAAAAAACAAAAGGCTATGAATTTTTAAATGAACAAATTATGAATGTACTTATTAGTTCATGGAATGGATTAGAAATCAAACAGTAAAAGACAAGCCAATCTTAGACCAGCAGTTCTCAACCTTCCTAATGCTGCAACCCTCATGTTGTTTTAGTTTTAGTCTACTACATATATATGACCATCAACCATAAAACTATTTTTGTTGCTACTTCATAACTGTATATAAATAAATATCTGATATGCACGATATCTTATATGTGTTCCCAAAGGGGTCACAACCCACAAGTTGAGAACTGCTGTCTTAGAGAATTACAAAACCTTGGATTAAACATCTATGGCTACTTGATGAGCAAATGGTAGACTAATAATGTGACTTTACTCCAAAATATATTTTTAATTTGTTAAAAATTATTATTATTATTATTATTATTATTATTATTATTATTATTATTATTATTATTAGTGTGTATGTGGTAGGGGGGAGAAGAGAGTCCAGATGCCTCAGAGGGCAGAGATATATAATCTCTGGAGCTGGAGTTAAAGGCAGTTGTGATTTGCCCAGCATGGCTACTGAGAACCAAACATGGGTCTTCTTCAGGAATGGTACTCACTCTTAGCCACTGAACCACCCCTTTAGTCCCTTAGAATAACTAATTTCTAAAGTCCTTCTTATTGAGACAAAGGTACCAAAGGGCTTCCATGGCAGAGGAATCATCCCAGGATAAAAGGTCAAGGGTCATACTGGGTATACAGCAACTGCTTTGACTGTCCCAGTCTCCCCTTTCTGAAAGGAACATGGCTACCCGGTTTCTGCCTGGACATTGGGTCCAGGGTAGGTAATTTTCCATGAAGAGAATGAATAGATCTGTCTTTGGACCAATGGAAGCTCCATCCAAAAACAATGTAGAGACTCTCCTGTGGCCCTGGCACTTAGGTTCAGCGTCCATGACTGCATACTAACTCATGATTCCTGCTATCATGATCTCTATTTACAAATGGAAGAATGGCTCAGACAAGGCCACCACTTGATCCAGCATCACTAATGAGTGCTGGAGGAGGCATTTTCTATGGACAGTTCTGCTCCAGAGTCGTCCAGTGGCTACAAATGAACTGGAAATTATACTGCTTGATGCTTCAGATATCATAAATACTACAGAGCCTGAGTTCACCAGTAAATCCATAACTAACAACTCTGCTGGAGTTGGGGAAGCATATTATATCATACTCTTCAGGAGTTTAAAAACACTAAAGTACATTAGAAAGCTAGGAGGAGCATTTTTATGGGCATAATAAAGAATTTCCAGGGCTGCAGAGATAGATCAGCAGGGAAGTGCTTATAGCACAAACACAAGGACCCAGATCGGATGCCAGCACATACATAAAGCACAGGCAGTGTACACTTGCAATCCTGGCACTGGGGAGGCAAAAACAGGAGGGTGCCTGGGGCTTGCTACCCAGCTAGTCTAGTAGAATTCATGAAATTCAAGTTCCAGGGGAGGTACTGCCTCAAAAATGGTAAACAATTTAAAACACAGCTGATGTCAGTCTCTGGCCTTCACACACATGCATATACACATTGCTTACACACCTACATGTACATGTGTACATACACAAACATGTACTCTCTCACACACACATAAACACACACATGTTGCAGCATTTTCTCTGTCCAATCACATTAGGACAGTGACAGGCCTGTGATTGGACAGGAATAGAGAGGTGGAGCTAGAGTTGGAGGAGGAGAAAGGTCAGAGAGCAGGAAGAAGGGATTTTTCATCATGGAGTCAGAGGATGATGAAGAGTCAGACCCCGCATGGTTATACAACCGAGCAAAGGTTTTTACAAAATAGATTACTTGGGTTGGAGTATTGTCTTTATTATTTGGTTCTGAAATTATTGTATTGGCATCTTGTAAACTGTGATCTTATAATTATATAAATCTGATTGGATATTAAAGCCTTAAGAGTCATGCTTTACTTACTGGGTCTTAGGCGCTAGCTAGACGAATGATTGTGGGGATGTGTAAAGAGTTGCATGCGAACGAGATGGTGCTGCTGGCTGGGAGAAGATAGCAAGAGCCTGCTGGAACTTAGTGTTGAGGCTGGGTAGTATTGGCATTAGAACGTGATCCGGCAGGAAAGGGAGTTTTCGGGATAGATTCATTTTTACTAATTCTAGCAACACACACACACACACACAGAGAGAGAGAGAGAGAGATTGAGAGAGAGAGTTTGCATGTTAATATGTAGTGTAACTATGGACTAAAACCAAAAGCAGCAGCTGTCCCAGGGTGGAACAAACGCTGTATGATTCCTCATTCAATCGCATAGCTCCTACATAGCAGGACATCCCTGGAAAAGAGAGTACACACCTTTCCTTTCTAGGCCAGTCTTTCAAAGGGATTCCTTGTAGCAACCTGGGCAGAAGGTGCTAAGTGGGCATACATCAGCAACATCTACAAACTTGAAGAAGGGGCTCTCTATGAGACACCAGGCAAGGCTCCCTTTCACAACTGAGCCCCAAATCGCCTTAGAGAGTGACAGAAGGGATCGCCTCTCAAAATACCACATCACCTAATAATGCTAGAGGACCTCCAGGTCTCCTTGCAACTTCCAAAGCAGCGTGGAATGACAAGGTCAAGTTCACCCATGGCGGCAGCCTATCTTCCGGTGTGTTCCACCTGCTCCGGATGCTGACTTTCATGGCTTCCTAACAGAAAAGGGAAGCAGCGCCTGCCTTCTCATCTTTAGTCTCATCTCTAAATCGGCACAAAAGCTTCTGCCAGGAAGCTTTCTCCACAGAACACCGCTTGAAAGGCACTCCTTGGGAAGATGCAGCACCTGTCTCTCCCACCAAGACAGGTGGACGCTGGCAGTGGCTTTGGGGAAAGCGGCAGGTTGCTGGCACGGACCCTCTGCTCTTCTCACAGGCTACTGCGTTCAGGTGTCTTGTGGCAAGCTGCCAGCCCAAGCCCTAATTAATTAAAGGACTTTCTTTGCTGAGGATACTGGGCATTTTGACACCTCGGTTGGATGCTTGAGCTCATGGAGGCTTTGGAAGAGCAGCTCTGCCTTCATCACGTTTGATCTCCCCAGTGGGAGAAAGCAAACGCCCAGAGTTGCAATAATCATATTAAGTACCAGGTTCCTTTGCCAAAGCACAGTGTACTCTTTTCTTTATCCTTCCCTTGAGGGAAACTCCCACTGAGTCATTTACTTGGTTCTCTGCTTATCTTGCAATTCCACACCGACAGCATCATTTTTTTTTTCAACATACGTAGGCAGTTCCACAGGACTGCATGGTTTGTGGTTTTAAAGATCATTGCATTTAGGCTCAATCCAAAATGGAGCAGGACAGCGTTGCTGGTCCTTTGGGATCGTATGTCAGAGGTGAGTCCCCAGTGAGGAAGACAGGAACAACCTCCAGCCCCGAGTCAGAACAGAACTAGCCTTTTGGGCACCTTGCAGACAGAATCTACTCAGAAACCCAAAGATGCATTAGGGCAGGCAGATGAGTTGGCGGCTCTCCCAAAGAGGACACCCACAGCCTACTCTTTGCTAGCAGAGCATTGACTTTATGCATGTGTCACAGAACTTTACCCTTTTGTGATTTACTTACCCTGGTACAGCTTCCCTCTCAGACACTGAATCATTAGCTAACTTGTAACAGGAGTCCCTTTGACTTTGGCTCTTCAGATTATCTTCTAAGGCCTTTAATAATTAACTAATCGAGTCTAGGTGAATCGAACCATCTTCTGCCAGGGGCTAAAGAGTTGAATAAATGTTACTGGTCTGTGCCAGTCTGGGAACGTGGAAATGGTTTAGGATGGATACTTTGTTACCTTAAATAGGAGGCAGAAGAAGGAGGAAAGGATAAGAAGGACAAGATAGGAACAAAGAAGCTAAGTGAGAAGTTTTTCAGAAAAGGCCAAAGAACAAAGAAACGGATAGTTGGCAGGCCAGAGATTACAGTGCCTCACGGATGGTTATATCTACTTACAGAGCCACAAGAGACTGTTTCCCCAACACAATAAAGGCTTTGTATGCAAAGCCACAGTAATAATGAAATGCTAGGGAACTAAATCTTTTTGTTAATCCTTGAAATAAATGTATTCAAGCAGCTATAATCCTCATAAATAGAAGCAGGTTTCAGGTGCCAAGCTGAATTTGCCTAATCTGACACTTAACTCTGCTTGAGCTGGGTAGGCATAAAATGTAGACTATCAAAAACAGGTCGCATGAAGATTTGCCAATCTATCCAGAGCTATCCCCCATCCAAAGGGAGAGCAGAGCTGAGGATACTTATGTTTGAACTTCAAGAGATGTCACAAAATCTACATGTAAGACTTCACATTTTTCTAATGAAATAATTTAATCATCAATGCCCCTGTGACATCAGGGCAGATGTCAGGAACCTCTGCTGCTATGACACTGCTGTTATTGTCACTGACAGTATTCTGACAGCACTAAACTAACCCACTGTGGCTCATTCTCTGCAGGTATTATCGCACCCATCCCTTATTCTCAGTGAGTCATCAGTTGCCTGTTACCTGATTTATTATCATGATTTGAAAGCCTATGGTGTACGAGTCAATATACAGTAAAAAATTTTATCTACTCTTCCAAAGCAAAGCTCTGTTCTCTATGAGTGAAAATAGGTCTGAAAGGTGTTGCCCTAAAATTGAACACAGATATCTGTAAAATACTTTAGCTTTTATTTAAAAATTATTCTCTCTTCTCCTTCTCAATATACCCTGCAAGTTTTTTCCATGTCTATAAATCCTTACCTTGCAAATTAAAAGAAGAAAAACTAAGAAACTGAGAGGAAAACATAAGAGACAAAGGACATGAGGAAAAATAGCAAGAGAGTAAAACAGGCAAGCTCTGGGCGAAGCTCTGGGCAGCGGTTCTTAAACCTGCTCAGCCCCTGTCCATCTTCTGTGACCTTTCTGTGGAGAACAGCTCTCCAGACTCTTGGTCCAGAAGTTTGGGTGACCCTAATCAGTGCCCAGGCCTGCTCAGTCAACACACTCAATCCTCCAGACACTGTAATTTATTCATGAGTGGCTACTCTCCCACGCTGGTTCAGGAAGGGTCGATCCTGTGGGTTTGCCTTGAATTCAGATGAAGACAAATTCTTTCACAAGTTGGTCAGTCAGTAGCCAGTTTTCAATTTCATGGGAGGGTCCTATTGTAGGATAAAACCAAAGTCGTTGGAAGTGTGAGCAGATGCTAGGAAGGACAAAGAGAGATTCCCAGTGCTATGACTTTACTCGAGCATCAGAATGTGTTCATGCCCAGAGACAACATCCCTGCCCTTGGCCCAATTATATTTGGCATTTTCCTTAAGTCACTTGGAGTTGGCTTATGGCACTTTTAACGATGTGACACAGACTTCAAATTACTGGCATATTACATATATTTGCTAATGAATTAGTGAATGATATTAACGAGACTCATGTTCACAAATGAGGCAATTTAATAAATAATGAAAAACTCTCACAGTGACCCGAGATGGCATTCAGGGTAAGTGCGAAGCACTTCAAAAGCTACCTATGTTCTTTATAAGTGGTTAAGGAGACAGCGTGAACCATGCCAGCAGACAGACAGGATATTGGTCAGTGCCTTTCTACTGGGTGACCCTAGACAAGTTAATTAACTTCTCTCCACCTCTATTTGCTCATCTAGAAACAGAAATGGTAACTGAACCTCATGCGTCCATCGTGAGGACTACATGGATTAATCACTATAAAGGGTTTATTAGAGTCACTGGCACACATAAACTTCAATAGCTGTTACATTTATTTAATATGCAATAAATGCTCTCGTCTGTTACTTTCCTCCACGTTGGCCTCTTCCCTCCTCAGCGTTGGCGCTCACCACATTGGAGCCCATGTCTGGCACTGTCAGTTCCCTGTACCTGGAATGCTTTCTCTCCAAAATCTGTGCAACCAGCTCTTCCACCCCATCTTTAAGCAAATGAAATCTTCTGAGTGACCACAGGTTAATTAAGGATTGCCAGGAACAGCTACATTGCCGAGTAGAGACTCTATGTCTGTAACCGGGAGAATACATTTTGAAATAGCAGGGATGTTTTTACCTGCTCTGTTATTCACTGGCCCTGAACTGGTACCTGAATAGGCGATTTGTATTACTGCAATTACCATCACCATTTTCTGTCATAGCATATAATGTAAACAAAGAGTTTGTAAGTTGACAATGATCTTAGAGCTCATCTCTAGGACATCCTGTAAGTGAGGGCAGAAATGGCCATCCCCCAACATCCATATTTTGTTGATTCCTTCTTGGACCTGCAGGGGAACTCACAGGTGCACACCAGGCAACCACTGGCTCTTCCACTGAGCAGCTTTGAGGTCACCACACACAGCTGCCGTTTTTTTATGGTTGGCTTGAGCAATAATTTAGGAGATTAGAGTAATCACCAAAGTGTAGAATTAAAATAAAGGAAAACAATCAACACAGAAAAGAGGGGGGGATCACTTTTGCCTATACAGTGCAGATCATTTACATAAACAAAAGGGAATGCACAGAGTGGGGAGCCAAATCAGAGGTTGCAATTAGCTCAATTGTAGAGTAACTTGTTCCCATCCTGAGCAACAATAGCCAGAGTGATCATTCTTAATTGAGGTAAATTAAGTATTCTGACTGTACCACTTTTATCAAAAGACTTGCAAGCCAGTGAAGAGATCCAATTCACACAAACTCTTCCCCATTCTTCATGCTGATTCATGGTTTAATCTTTCCCGCTGCTTCTCACAGTCAGTATACTTTGCTGCCGACTAGAAAAACAAGATAAAATGTTTGTATGAATGCTCACTGTCCAAAGTGCATCATGGAGAATTAAGTGTGTGTGTGTGTGTGTGTGTGTGTGTGTGTGCGTGCATACATACCAAATAACTAAAGCCTTGTTTTGGCTATAAGAGATTTTGGAAAATAATAAGGGAGGGAAAGAAAGAGGGGGAGACAGGGAGAAAGAGAGTGGGGAGAGAAAGACTTGTGCTAATATCCTTGAGGCTTGAAAATACAGCAACCTAGAAGAAAAACTCTGTCATGAAGGGAACACATTTTCAGCCAGAGGGTCCCCACAATATCTTTAGTGCCTGATAAAGAAACACACGAAAGAAACACATGAAATTGAGCTAGCAGCTATTCAACTAAACAGAGTACAGTGTGCAGCCGTCACCCGCAGAACACTTGTACACAATCATTAGATGCCCAATTCACACTCAGTGCAAGTGTAGTCAACACACCCTCATAGCTCCCACCCTGAAGTCATTCTGGCATTGGGGATTGCTCAACAAAACCCCCATGTTTCTTGTATCGGGTGTCCATGTAAGGGGGTGGGGGGCATGTCGCTAATTACCACCATCTCCACATAGCCTCTGTGTGTTATACAGGCAACTGTGTCTGAAGCATGGGCTACAAAGGTCATCGCCTTGAAACTTGTTGCCATGCAGCTAAGGCACAACAACCCAAGCTTAAAGGGAAGCCGAGAGCTGCATTTCATGGCGCTTGCCCTTAAACTGCCTTCCTCCTATTAGCAAGGTTGCTGTTGCCCATGGTGAATGCATCATAAAATCTTCAGGCTTAACTTGCTGCTTCTGCTGAGATGACGGTGAGAGGGGCAGCTGCTCTGTCAGTGAGGACCGAGCAGGAGGCCTCACCCAAGAAAATGCTCACACACTAAGTGCTGCTGCTCCTGGGCTTTTGATGACACCACATGCAACTTGCTACTGTTAAATGGCAAATGCGTGGTCACGGTTTCCTCTTTGACTCTTCCTTGGCATCAGAAATGCTTTAAAAAAAAAACCCACAATGCTGTTCTGTAAATCATGAGACTATTTTCTATGAGCAATTTTAATCCTGTAAACGATAACTCGCTGGTTTGACCTGGTGAACCCTTCCTTTCAGAAATTTCATCTTCAGAAGCTTAAGACTAGAGTATTCTTGGCATAAGGATGTGGTAGGAAACATTGAAGGAGTCACCAGTGTCTCCCCTATGTAATTATCTTCATGGCTTGTGCACTGGAACTCCATGCTCACTCCCATTAGCATCTTATATTATCAGGCCAGTTCCACCACCCACTGAAAGGCCTCCTTTTCATGAGGAAAAGAGCCCATACTAGACCATAGTATTGACTCTACTGAACCAAGACTATAAGAGCAAGTGAGTCTTCTCTTCAACATAAGAGAACACTAGAGGGATCAACATTTAGAAGACACAATCAATCAATATTTATTCGAGGGAGACAGGTATTTGGTGATTGATTGTCTCTCTCTAAGCAGGTAAGAGCATCCCGCCTATGACTGTTCCAGGTTCTGACAGAGAGAGTGGACTCCTTCTTCCCTGTCTTTTCAGTTCAGGGTCTACAGACATTTGAAACAATCATGCTATGGATAGCTATGAATTAGCAAGTATTGAAACGTCTGCTCTGTGCTCAGAAGTGTGGCCAGTGCTGAAGACATGGAAAAGTGTATACCCCTTTCCCATTAGGAGGGTTTATGCATCATTTGTTAAGAAATGCTTTGCTTCTACAGAGCTGGACTGACAGCAAAATTGAACTCGAATACATGCTGAGTATTAGGAATTAGAACAGTTAAGAGCTAGATGTCCATATGAGAGTTTCCCCAGCTCTACTGTACTTAGCTTTTATTCCTCCAAATGCTGATGTTGGCCAAGTTTGTTGTTGGCACTTTCACTGATATTCTTGCTCGTCTAGAGCAAAGAGAAAAAGTCAGAGTCAGAGCTAGCAAGGCTCAAATTATTCCCAGCAAGTTCAGCAGCCGAATAATAATAGACCATACTTAAAAAGATGCTACTATAAGAATTTTACACAGATTCGCATAGTCAATCCTTACAGCAATTCTGTAAGTGGGCATTGCTATTTCTCTCTGGTAACAGAAGAGACAAGTGAGGCACTGAGAGGCTACAAAAGAGGCAAAACTCTAGGACTATGGGTAAGCATTCTAGAGCTGAGCTTAGATCAACTACCTTCCTCCCTCAGGAGAATGAAACGTAAAAACAAACAAAAGGAACAAACACCCTCAATGATAGAAACGAAAACCAGGCTGTGGGAACTGAAAGGAGGACACATAGAATGCAGATCCAGTTTTCTTAGCCCAGATACTGTAAGCAAGTACCAGTATCTTGCTAAGTCAGGAAGGAAAGAGAGAGTTAGAAGGGAGATGCAGGGGAGGGAGGACATAGTAGTAGCTGCCCTTTGTTCAATGGCAAAATAACCTAATTCCTATAAAGTGGGGACCTGCATTCACATGTGGGGAAGGGATGAGAACTTTGAAAATGTGCACGTCAATCTGTTCCCAGGAGAGAGCCCTACAATTCAGCAGAGCCAGTGTTCTATCAAAAAACGAGGTTTCCCAAAACACTACTTTTAAAGTAAACAGCATTTAAATGTACTTGGAATGCAATCGCTTGTTGTGGCTGCTCCAGAACGTGGTACTGTGTCATCCCAAAAGGGAACTGAGGGATTTCCAAGATGCTGATGAGGCTGACTTCAGCTCTGTGCCCTCTCTCAGGGCATGGGAAGAAGTCATCATGACCTAGGAGCCTGAGAATTCTGCCAAGAAGCTGGGAGTCGTGAGAATCTATCCAGCCAGCTTGTGGGATTCAGTGGGTGCCAGCTAGACATTGTATATATGCCAGAAAGGCACTACTGCACCTTACTGCGAGGGTCATGCTGGTCGCTGTTGAGGTTCACAGCATCATAGTTACGTAGGATTGTGGGTTGCCTTTTTTGGAAGCTTGCATGACACCTTCAGGTACCGTGAAAGCTACTACTCAGTCAGGAATTCAGGTCAGTTCCACCTCAGAATTCCCTGTGCCATTTCTGAAGTGCATGGCATCTTCAGCAATAGGGAACCGCCTGCTTCCTCTGAGGGCAAACCAAGGGCAATGGTGAAAGGCTGCATGTTATGGGGAGTCTCTTGGACAGTGCTGAGCAACTCAAGAGAGAGCTTCTCAGGTCTAGTCTTGGGGGCTTTGTTAGGTGGCCTTTTGCTCGTGGAGGAAGCATTGCTAGCCCAGATGAGAAAAGTTTAAACTGTTTACACATATTTATGCACAGAACTGTGTGTATTACAGAGAGTTAAGTTTTTGTTTGCTTTTGGGGTTTGGTTATTATTATCGTTTGGTGTCTGGGGGTTTTGTGTTTGTTTGTTTGTTTGTTTGTTTGTGTTTTGTAGATAGTTAATAGCACTTCTGACTTAGTTAGGGTTTTACTGCTGTGAAGAGACACCATGGCCAAGGTAAGTCTTATAAAGGACAACATTTAACTGGGGCTGGCTTACAGATTCAGAGGTTCAGTTCAATATCATCAAGGTGGGAGCATGGCAGCATCCAGGCAGGTCTAGTACAGGAGCCAAGAGTTCTACATCTTCCTCTGAAGGCTGCTAGCAGAAGACTGGCTTCCAGGCAGTGAGGATGAGGGTCTTAAAGCCCATGCCCAGTGACACACCCGCTCCAACAAGGCCACACCTCCTAATACTACTACTCCCTGGGCCAAGCATATTCAAACCTTACAAGCACATATATTCCTTATAGATTTCTCAGGCATCCTTACTGTTTATTTGCTCTCCCCAGTCTTCCTTCTGTATTTACATCCCTCTCCCTCCCTAAAGTGCCCTTTTCCTATTCTCCAGACCAGATCACTTGAACCTTGCTATTCCCTGTGTTGCTCTCAACAATCTTCTCACGTCCTCTTCTACAACACTCCCTGAACTGGGTACAAGAAAGCATGTGTAGATGTATCCAACTGGGCATGGGTCCACAGCTCTGTTGAGGTTTTTCTGTAGTCATCTCCAGTTGCTACAAAGAGAAGTTTCCTTGATAAGGGATGAAGACTAAACTTGTCTGTCAGCATAAGGATGAATATTTAAACTGTTGTTAGGAGTTACGCCGGCTTAATAAAGTAGTGGTTCTCCAATAACCATGACTTTACCAGCACCAAATAAATATAGGTTTCCATTACCCAGCATAGTTTCCCTCTTGTTGCCAAAAGATCAAAAAAATTGTTGTGAGATTGTGACTCCTTGTACTGTTTGAAACTATACCCATAAAATCTCATCAATGGCCGGGTGGTGGTGGCACACACCTTTAATCCCAGCACTTGGGAGGCAGAGGCAGGAGGATTTCTGAGTTCGAGGCCAGCCTGGTCTACAGAGTGAGTTCCAGGACAGCCAGGGCTACATAGAGAAACCCTGTCTTGAAAAAAACCAAAAAAAAAAAAAAATCTCATCAATGAATCTGCCAAAGCATGAGCTGAACAAGGGTGACACCAATAGACATGCCAAAGTAGCCGGGAAAAGCCTTCACCATGCACAACTACAGGCAACGAGGGATGCTGAGAGTAGGAGAGACTACCTTCCCAATGAAGAGTACACTGACTGTATATATAATACAGACTGAGCAGAGTATATTTAATACTATATATGTATATGTATATGTATATGTATATGTATATGTATATGTATACATATAAGCATGCAATAACAATTTATGGGAAAAAAGTCTATGAATCTGAAAGAGCAATGGGAGAGTTTGGAGAAAGGAAAGGGAAAGGAGAAATACTGTAACTATAATGTCAAAATTTAAAAATAAATGAATAACAACAAAAGAAAGATAGACACAATATAGTTTCAAAAGGTTGGAGAATCAAGCGTGACTTCCTACCGTAACTGCATTCATCTGTTTCCTCCAGTGCGAGACTTTGACTTAAGGCCCTCCCTCCTCCTG
>JADRCD010205662.1:0-26482 GCA_019843815.1 Montemys delectorum | reverse complement strand
ATGTTACTAGGAAATTTCTAATGGCCAGATGTGACATAAGGCCATATGTATTCCTAGCACGTGTGAAACTTAGGCAAAAAAAAAAAATCAGGAGTTCAAGGCCAGCCTTAGCTAGAGAGTGAGTTTGAAGCCAGCCTCAGCTACAGGAAACTCTGTCTCAATAAAAACCAGATTAAAAAAAATTGCAAGAAATGTTCATTTCTTCTTCAAGCAACACTCTTTAGTAAATTTGGAATGAAAAATAAAACTAACTGAAGATAGGCTTTTCAGAAATAAACAGGTCTGAAGTCCATCATTGATGTGAAGTTACCTGTAAGCCAGAACCTCACAGTTGGAATGGACAAATGAATCTAGAAAAAAGGAAAAAGGGCAAGCAGGTTCTACTGACTGAGTAGCAAACTGGGTTTCTGACATTCCCTGCTGGTGGTTCTAGTGCATTACAGAATGCATGTGGATGGCTGTGGTGCATGGAAGAGGTATGTGATTGCTAAGAGTGTTGAAGCATGCGGGAAGGATTTGGGAGCACACGTGTTAAGGCGGCAAGCCTAAAATGGGAAGCGCAGCGCCCCTAGCGGTACTCCACTGTAGTGTGTGCAGCTCTGGGTTACTGCGCTTGCCTTGATGCGTGACTCACATCTTCCTACACCTCTTGGAACCAATACACATCTTGGCCTATTCCACATGATGCAAATCACAGGACAGTCCCAAGCCTGAGGAACGCATAGCCAAGCACACTGGAAGCCAGTGCGTTCTGACTCTCGAGCCATTGTTCCTCCATGAGGCCCCTTAACAACCCAGCTAGAAACAAGCAGCAGATTTTCCCTCCCCGACTCAGTGAGTAATTGTCTGAGCCGCAGTGACAGATGTGCAATATAGCAGCTTCTTCAGGAAAAAATTAACAGTTTGTCCAGCGTGTCAGCTCGCTCTCTTTAGTGCTTGGAAGGTCTCGGCCCCATTACGGATGATTTAGAAATTGAGGCAAGCAAAGCCCAGCTGCCTGCGCTGAAAGCCTTCTTTAGCCCGCCTCATCTGCATTCCAGGACTTGCTCACATCCAGAAATTGGTGGAGCCCCTCTGGCCACAAGATGAGTATGGGCTGACAATGCCTTGATTTGTTGAGAGAGAATAAATGGATTTTCCAGAAGATGAGGAAATATCACCATTACTGGCCAATTTGCAGCATTTTATCTGGTCTTCAAACTTGTCACTTTTGTTATTGTTGCATGGTAATTACATAGTGAAACGGAAGGAAAACAAATCCTGGTTACGTATTCAGATGGATTGCAAAATCATATAATCCCGATAAATGCCCATTTATGATACACATGGATGAAAGGTTCATTTTAATTTTGAATGGCTAGCTCAGCCATGAAGAGGATATGGGATTAAATTCCAGAGAATCTGACTACATCAAACAAATAGTCTTTCTCTTCACTTGTTCCTCTATTCAGGGAGGTGCCATAAGGCATTTTCACAGACAAGACGGTCTTGACAACACAGGAGTGCCCTGAGCATTACATTCTCAGAAGAATGAGAATTCTTGGAGTGGATCTTGCTCTGGGGACCAGGGTCCCAAGGGCTTCTTTGGAAGCCAGAGACTTGAATGAAGAACTGTCTTGAGGGACGACGTGTTTTCTACCACCTCTAGAAACGCATCATCCACTCAAAAAACTACAAATCCCATGCTGTTCCTTTGTTCCTCCCCCTTAAGTAGCCCCTCACCCTGCCCAGGCCTGTCAGCACACAGGGCTGTGTGACCTGTGAGGTTGAATGAGTGTGCTCATGTGGGGGAACCAAGAGGCAGAGGACAAAGGTAGGCAGCACCCCACGAACACTACTTACAGTGTCAACTATGTAATGATCCCTTGCTTAAGAGGGACACCCTAAAAGAAGCCTTCCCCCACTTGTCAGTTGAGCGTATACATATACCTACTGGGTCCCAGCACAGTATGGTGAAGAGAGGAAGGGGACTCCCTCACCTCCCATAGACAAGGAGGGGCACCGGTCACTTCTGCTCCATCACTTGAGCTCACTGAATCGCAGAGACTCTCCTCCTAGTAGGGGATCACATGGGTATTTAATGTACATGAAGAGTTTCTGCCATGTGTCTGTCTATACTGTGGGACATGTCTAGATCCTTATATGTGAAAGTAGTGTGGTCCACACTTCACTGAATTTCAGACACCATCAGGGTTAAGATGTACCTTAGTTTTATGGAGAGGCAGGAAGAGAAAATTAGGAGTGTTTCCCTCCACAGCCCGTGGCAACACGCCGCCCAGCTCAACTGATAGACAGTGATGAAAAGGTGCGTACATTCTGAACCATGAAACAAAACACTTTTTTAAAATGAATAATGGTGGGGAGGACTGCATGCTTAGGTGGGACTGAACCTACTCCTTAAGGAGTGGCAGACAGGTTCACTCATGGCCACCACTGTGTGTTCTGACATGAGGCCGGAGACACTTCCTCCAAGATGGCCTCAATGCATGTCCCTGGCGCTGTGTGGATGGGAGTCTAACCAAGTCCTTTGCTGAGTTCTGGGATAACAGTAAGTACCTTGTAAGGTTACAAGGACTGACTGAAGCTACACATCTAGCACATAGTAGGTCCTTGCACATAGTAATACCTCTTGCTCTGTTAAAGAAGTGAGGAATTCTTTGTGTTTGTGTACTCTTGCCTAAAGATTTAAGTAAAGGAGATTAGACAAGAGTGTTAACTCACTTTTTTTTTCTTTTTTTTTTTTTTTTAGTTTCCAGCCAACAGACACATTTAGTAAGTTCTCTAATTTCATAGCAACAGGACTACATGTGTTTAGCAATAAGCGTCTGTGACTCCAGGTGAGATTAGGTTTTTAAAAATACATTCAGAGCTGGAGCTTACTGTTCTTATAAGGATCCATACTTGATTCCCAGCCCATGTCAGGCAGCTCACAAAGGCCTATAGCTCCACCCTTTTGTGGCCTCTGGTCACACCCCAACATATGTGCGCATACATATACACAGACACACATGCATACATATAAACAAAACCAAATCTCTAAAAAAAAAAAAAAAAAAACATGCGTTCAATTGAAAATACGTGAACAGTAAAAGCAGCATTCAGTCATCAGTAGGCAAGGAAAAACTTGATACCAGGCATCTCCAGCTCTGGTTGGGATTTCGGCCATGTTTGCCTTGCGTCTGGTTCATCTTGGCTCCCCTGACCTCTGTTGTATTCTTGTAGATCCTGGAGTGTGAAGCACAGAGCCTGTGCCAGACCTGGAAGGGAATACATTTAGCTCAGGACTCAGAAAACCTACTGTTTCTGTTATTTTCTCAGCCTGAAATTGTGCCTTTTCACAATCTTTTAAAGAATATATTCTATAACAGTGCCTACCAGAATGCAGTAACAATCACCAGGAGAGTACTTAAAAATTTGATATTTTCAAACTATCTTCTTAGCAAGGTACCTGGGAATAAGGGTGCAATTGAGCCTCCCCTGAAAGAATCAAATATAGTGTCAGCAAACTTCTGGCCATATTCAGGTGTGGGCTTCTCTAGTGGAACATTCTAGATCTTCTGCCCTAAGCTTTTTCCTGAAAGCTATCTCAGCTTTATCACCCTTCATCTTTCTGCTAAAGAATTAAGACCAAGAGATTTCATCCAATCTTAGTGTGACTGGTGTCTTGACCAGAGGAGCCATACTGGGTTGAAGGAATGAGCGAGCAGTGGAGAGAATAGCAGAAGAAGCAAATGCAGGTCCATGTGGCCTCAGAACCTTCAAAGCGTGGAGAAAGAGCATCACAACATCGTTGAGAAAGCAAGACTTTTTCTGTGTAAAGCATAGCCCGCCTCTCTCATAGGACCCACTTTTTGCAAATTTGACAGAACATTTACCATGTCCCCTAAGCATCTTGTGAGTAAGCATGTAGGCCAGAGGGTGAGCCTTCACATCACACCAAGACTTGTCATGGAAGAGCAGAGGCCCTTCAGAAAGCAATCTCTCAACTGCTTATTTATAGATCATTAAATGCTTAGCAGGGGGCGGGGTATAAAAGCTGATGTACCTAGGCCAGTGTTT
This sequence comes from Montemys delectorum, assembly GCA_019843815.1. Lineage (NCBI taxonomy): Eukaryota > Metazoa > Chordata > Mammalia > Rodentia > Muridae > Montemys > Montemys delectorum. Next base: position 22,423 of record JADRCD010205662.1, on the reverse strand, counting down.
ATTAAATATCCATCGTAGATTCAGATAAAACAAATTTGAAGTCATAATAACAGCCAATTGTCCCATTTTTAGTTTTTACGTGAGCAGACAAGAAGGTAAACTCGGCTGTCTGGGTTAGTCTGGGGCCCCTGAGCCTTCTACCATGGCTACAATTCTTTCCTGGAGACTTAGTCTTAGTCCCAGAAGGCACCCCTTTATCTCATAGTAAATGTCCCCTTTTTTTTGCATAGGCTAAATTAAGAGAAGCTTCCTGTTACATTCATATAATACTCTGCTGGAAGTTGGATAGTGTTTAAATGCACTGAAAAGTACCTCTGTACTTGACCTCTCGGGCTCCCTCTGATTGTCCAGTCAGCTCAGAATGGATAGTTTTAAAGGCACAGTTTTACCTTCTAATGCTTTAATAAAGTTCTATCTTGTGGCAAAAGAGCAGGTTAAAGGACTCAGGCTCATATTTCCTTTTTATTTTATTTTTTTTTAAATCAAGCCTAACTCTTTCAAATATTAGCCCGACCATTCCTATCTACAGGGATAGGTCCATTATTTCTAAGTAGGACTCTAAAATTGGAAAATAATCAGAAAGTATTGTACTTTTTAAATATGTTAATGGATGTATGATATGTGGCATTTTTTTCACTGATCCGTTTTATAGTTTCTACAGAGTAAAATGGAGCATAGCAAAGTTCTTTAAAAAAAAAAAAATGATTTGAATCCATATCCTTCAGTCTTCCTGGCCTGTTGTGTGACTTCTCGTTGATCACAGTCAAGCAAGTAAACTCAAAATGGCTGGAGGAGGAGGAGGAGGAGGAGGAGGAGGAGGAGGAGGAGAGAGCTGCTATCTGATTCCCTTACCAACAGTTCATGTGCCTACCTCTCCACCTGCTTCCAACCTGGCACTAGGAGGCCCGGGCTCCTCCTTTCAGAAGGGGCCAGCCAAAGAGCTGAGGCCAGCCAAAGAGAGGTCAAGTTACAGAGAAGCAATGGCCAGGGCTTGGAAGACCTAAGTTCAAATCTGGTCCATCCATCCTGCACTAGTTCAGGAAACTCAAATGACTTAGGGTGCCGGAATCAAGATTTACAAATGAAGTCGCTTGATGGGACAAAGAATGGACGTGTGTGATGCCTAGCACTGAGGATTGCGTGCACTGTTTTCACAGAGCATCACCAACTCTTACTGGTCCTACCTGTTTATAAAGACTAGATGATGCTCCCTTAATGAAATATAATTAGAAAAAGTCTCATTCTTAAATGACCAGAAAGTCCAAATTATGTAATACTTATAGAATGCTATATTGTTTACAGGTAAGGTATTAGCAATTCAAATTGAAGAAAAGCTTGTTGTGTAAAATAATATTCTAAGTCTGTCATATATATAGTGTATGATATCAAAGGTTTTTAAAATTTTTTATATTAGTCTATTATGTCTAACATCCCCTTTTAAAATACAATATAGTGTATAAGCATTCTATCCCAGCTCATTTGCAGTTAAAATAAATTCTGAATTGATAGGGCCTAAAAAGTAAACATCTGACAGTAGCCCCTAACATACACACCTCATGACATGACAGCTGCTTGGTCACAGAAGCAGAATAATACTAACTGGGCAGTATGGTCTTGGCCAGGAACCCAAGCAGATTTCCCAGAACAATGAAGAAAGGGTGGCTCTTTTTTAAAGAGTTGGGGTCTGGGCCACGACCTTCACTCTATATAGAATTTGAAGAATTGGAACAAGACATGATGAAAGGCTCTGGGGATTAAGAAAGATACCAGAATGAACAATGCAGTTTTCTACATAGCAGCTCCATACGAGGGCTCAATAACCCCAAGAAGAATGAAGTCAGGAACTCTAGGAAGGGGTTTCTTTCAAAGTTCTCATTGTCTATAGCATGGAAACTGCCTTTTGTTTAATCGCGAATACAGCAGAGGAGGCTGGGTTTGGGGATGAAACCAGAAAGTCATCTCTTTATTGGACAGTGTTGACTCAATCAAAGAAAATCTCTCGGCCTGCCTTAGTCTACGGGTGAAGTGGTCAGAGGCAACATCTCAGCTAGGCTCTGGTCAGAAAGATCCCAACCTACCCAGAGTTCACCTGTTTTTCTCCATGTCCCAATCAACGTTGCAATAGATAAGACCAGGATGTGTTTATTGGTGTGTCCCATAGTAGGCGTGGTTAAGACAAGGTGTGGCTGTGGCCCTTCTTGAGTCCAAGGTTGGAGTGGAGTTGTTGAGACAGTCTCAACTCTGTGCCCAGGCTGCCCTGGAATGAGAGATTATCCTGCCTCAGTGCTCAGCCTTTGGAGTGCTGGAATTAAAAGTGAGTATTGCCATACCTGGCTTTGGATCCCTTCTTTAATAAGACCTTTGCATCTGTGAAAACGAAGCGTCTTGCAGGTCGTTAGGCTAGGTAAACGGCTCATTGCAGAACAAACCGAGATCAATTACAGTCATATTCTGTCAATGCAGAATGTGCCCTCTCCCTGTCCTCTAATTAAATGCCACTTGCTAGGTATTTATGGAGCATACGCCATATGGCTACTGTATGAAATTCATACAGTACTCACTGCCCATAAGAGACTTAAAATCTTTTTTAGAACATAAATTCAGCAATGATATTCAAAACAGTCCATGAGCAGACTGGCCCCAGCATTGGCCAATGGGCACCAAAAAAACCAATCTTACAGAAACAGATGCACTGCAAGGAATCATGCTGTGGATACAAGATCTGCTCACACTGGACTTTCGAAGCATAGAAAAGAGTTGGAAAGATGTACAATTCTGTATAGGCCTTGGGTCACAATGAGAGAGTGTTGTCGAGGTGCCCCACCACCCAGATCTATCCAGTGATGCCTTGGGGTTTTCCAGAATATCTTACTTCTCTCGGTGATTCCTCCTCTGTGTTCTCTTTTTGTCATGTCCTTGTCACTGTCTGTATCTGTCCTTTCATCGAGCTCAAGAAGATTGCCCGGTAGTCTGTGTCTACTTGAGTCTGGTAAACTATCAACTCTTTTTGTCAATCTCACCTTTAAGATAACTTTTTCCTCTTTCTCTCTTATGCATTTATGTTGAGTGTACTCTCATGCATAGGCATTTGGAAGCCAAAGGTCTGTATCAACTGTCTTCCTTTGCTGTTCTCCGCTCTACTTCTTGAGACAGAGTCTCTTCACTGAGCCCAGAGCCCCTCGGCGGGTTGGATTGACTGGCCACGGGCCCTCGGATGTCCATTCTCCACACTGCCACGAACAGCTTTTTACATAGATGCTGGCAGTCCATACTCGGTTAAGTGACCGTGCCATCTCCCTAGCTCTAGTATAAGTTTTATTTTTTGATTTAGGTTTATATTTATATATTTATACTTATATTTATTTATATATTTATATTTGATTTATACTTATATTTATTTTTATAAAACTACCTTTCTAAGCAGTTACCAAAAGACTGAAAATAACATTTTCACTTTCCTTAACAGGATGATTCATTTTCAATTGTTTCTCTTTCTGTGTTAGATAGACGATAAATATGTAGATGACAGATAGATACATAGGTAGAGATATAGCTAGGTAATAGGAAGGTAGTAGATAGGTAGATAGACAGACAGACAGATGGACTATTTTATCTCCTATTGTAGACACTAGCTCCTCAGCCCCAAAGTATATATACATTTTCACTTTTAATTATATAGTACCCATAGAACTAGTTCATAATTGATATTTAGCTCTCTGGCTAAATTAGTAAGGACAAGCCATTTCATAGACCCAAACTCTGTACTGAGAGGGATATTTAAAACTCCTTCAAGCTCTAGGGTAAGCCAGCACAATCATGGTTTCCACACCCTGTGTGAGAAGGGCGGTTTACCTCAATTTATTTCAGGCAAATGCAGCAGTTCTCTCGCACTGCCTACCCCTGGCTGCGTTTCTTCAACTAAAAGGAAAGTTCACAGGGATCTGTAAACAAAATATCGGGCAAAGGTGACAAGCCAATATAACCCGCAGGTTCCTGGGCACACTGTCTCTTCGTGAAGTTGTCCGGCATCTGCAGTTTACAAGGGCTGCACCTGCTTTTGGCCGCGTTCTGATGTAGAAATAAAGGCTTGACTCCGAGGAGCCCATAAACTCATTTTACAGGAAGATAAATCCCAATTTCAACACGGCAGGAGGAGGAAGCCCATTAGCCCCGGCTGCTGGGTGGACCTCTTGGTTAACACAGCCTTTACAGGCTGTCAGCAGGGCTGAGCAAGAAGGTCACAGGGAGCCTGAATGGGCCCAGCAGAGAGAACCAGTCTCTGCTTGATGCTGTTTACTGCCTGCAAGGAATCCTTCATCCAGGACCCTGTGTGAATGAATGGGCTCTAAGCACACAAAGTGGCTTTTGAAATCTGAATAAGTGCTCGGCTATCATCTACAAAATTGTGGTTTGTGGAGTAGAAATTATGAAGGGATCCAGTTTTTCACTCTGTTTTATTGAAAGCATCTTTAGACTGGCTCTTCCGTAATAAACCGTCATGGGACACAATTGTTTTGGAATATGGTCTCCATGTTTGATTGCAGGGTCTGCAGGCTTCAGACAGTAGGAATGCAGTTGCTTAAGCTTCTTCACTTATTGCCTGCTGGTGCACAAATACAGGATTTGGCAATTTAGCCTAAAGCCGTAGTCTCTCCCGCTCTGGGAGGTATGGAGAACAAGTAACTTTCTCCAGGCTCTAAGGCAAGAGGAGGCCCCCTAAAGCTGAAATCAGAGCCAAGGTGTGGGCCTGCCACATGCATAATCCACTCACAAAACACAGTCTGGTGGACCCCTTACCAGACCTGAACTCTGGACTCCCCACCACTGAAATAAAATAATAATAATAAAAAAAAAGGTCAAATCCTCATAAATGCTGAAAAGGAGCAGCTGGTGGCCAGAAAAACCCTCTATAATAATAGGACCAGAAATAAAACCAAAGCCAAGTACAAAAAGATTTATCTGTAAGGAGAGAATTGATGTCAAGGAGGATGCACGGCCACATTTGTCTGCGGCGGAACCAGAGGGAATCAAGAAATTTAAAACTCAGAAAGAGGCATATCAGATAATCACCAGGGATAACCATGGGATGGCAGGATCCTCTGTCCCAAGTAAGACAATTCCCGTGTCACGGCAGTCATTGGGACTGTGATATTTGTTAGGGAAGAGTTGTGCTAACTCTGCCTGACAACTGAGGCCTCGCTAAATCCTGTTGGACAGAAATTTGCTATTGGCTGCCTGCTCCAGAAGTTCACTACATATCCATCTGTTAAAGCCGAGGGGCCAAATTTATAGACTACTGACTCTTTGTGTTCATATGCAATCTAACTATTGATTAATAGACGTGAGGGTTCTGGTACTGGGTGGGATGCTTCCAGAAGCTGGGCTTTCCCTATCAGTATTAGAATATTTCAAGAGAAATCCTTTCAGCTTATTTTCTGCCCTCGGGTATGTGCAACCTGCCCAGGGAAGCTAAGTATTGGGTTCTAAAAGGCAGCATTGCTGGCCTAGTTCTAGCCCTGGAGGAAGGGCGGCTATTTGAGTCACGGGTTCATCAGTGAGGCAGAGAGCCCCAAACAGCTAGTCACATCCACAGTCAAGAGCAGAGAGACATGAAAGCATGGATGCTCACTTGTGCTCAGCTCACTCCACACATACACAAGCCGGGACCCAGCCCACAAAAGGGGGAAGCATGCATTCAGGATGGGCCTTCCTACCTCAATTAAGTCCTTTATAGACATGCCCACAGTCCAACCTGCAGTAGCCTACGTGTGTCAAGTCAAAAAAAAAAAAAAAATGAAACTACCATAATGACACAGGAAAAAAGCAACAGATTCTAATACCTAGCCCTGGTCCACCAGACCTACTTGTTTTGAATAGCCATGGTACAGTGCTTTGAATGTCCCCACTCCAAAATCGTGGCTGAAATTTAATTACCGGTGTTACAGTATGAGGAAGGGAGGCCCTTCAAGAGATGGTTACCTTGTGGTGGCTCCATCCTCAGAAATGGAGTGATGATGGTATCTCTGGCCTAGGTTATCACAAGACTAGATGGTTACGAAGTGGGACTGCCTTTTTTTGACATGCCCTGGCTCCTCCCCTTGACCATGATGCCTTCCACTACGCTAACACAGCAAGAAGTCCCTTGCCAGATAAAGCATGAGCTTCATAGCATCCAGAACTGTAAGAAATACTTTTTTTTATTATAAGATACTCAGCCCCTAGAATTTAGTGACAGCTGAAAGTAAGTAAGGCATGTAGGCGTCCTGAAAGCTGCCCCTCCCCCATGCCCAGTCAATGTAAAAACACATCTACTTCCCATGTGTTTATATAAAGATCAAATAAATTGACATTACACAAAATCATGTTGAATATTGAACTGTCACATAAATCTGTACAAAAACATTTATTGAAGGCTTTAGGGGCCAGGTGTAGGGTGAATGCCTGTAATCCCAATGGTCAAGAGGGTGAGGGAGGGAGGGTCACATATTCTACTAATCCTGGGCCACATAAACTAATCCTGCCAGAAAGGAAAAAGAAATATATGAATCCATCATTAAACAAAATAAACTAAAGCCTTAGAGGTGGGGAGATAGCTAGTTATAGAGTGTTTCCCCAAGCGTGTGTGATGCTTAGAGGAGTTCAAGCTCCAAAATTGCATGTAGAAGTGAAGGGATAAACAAGCCTCAAATTTTCACAGATTTAAAATACCATAAAATTGGGTGTTCTGTGGACAGCCTTTGGCACATAGACACGGCCAGGAAGAGGGAAGAAACAGGAAACAAAGATGGAGAAAAAAAAAATAAAACATATATGGTGTCTCCATTAGGGTGTCATTACTGTGAAGGCACACCGTGACCAAGGTAACTCTTACAGAGGAAAACATGTAACTGGGGCTGGCTTACAGTTTCAGAGGTTCAGTCTATTACTATCACGATAGGAAGCATGGCAGCGTGCAGGAGGGCATACTTCCGGAAGAGGAGCACAGACTTCTACCTCTTGATCCAAAGGCATTCAGTAGGAGACTGTCTTCTGGAGGCAGCCAGGAAGAGGGTCTCTTCCACAACGGGCATAGCCTGAGCATAGGAAACCTCAAAACCCATCCCCACGGTGACACACACTTCCTCCAACAAGGTCATGCTTCCCACTCCCTGTGGGACAAGTATTCAAATGCATGAGTCTATGGGAGCCAAACCTATTCAAACTGCTAAATATGGTGTCCCGGTGAGTCCTATCTGCTTGACAGATCCTTGAGTCACCTTAGAGAAAAGCCTAGGTCAGGTTGGCCTGTGGTTATGTATGTGGGGCTTGGTCTTCGTTGTTAATGTGGGAAGGCCCACCCACTGGGAGCAGCACCATTCTCTAGGTAGGTGATCCTGAGCTGTATAAGAGAATGAGCTAAGCATCACCCTATGTAGGCGAGCGAGTGGTGCTCTTCCGTGGTTTCTGCTTCAGGTTCCTTCCCCGATTCCTTCAATGATGGGCTGTGACCTGTAGGTGTGAGCCAAGTCAACCCTTTTCTTCCCCCCCCCCCCAATTACTTGTGGTCAGGGCATTTATTATGGCAGCAGAAAGGACACTGAAATGTTTAAGGCTTGTTTAAGACCTAGAAAGTAATCTCAACTTGCCTAGGGCTTGGGATAAATAGCATTGAAGTAAACTGTTGCTTTTGATGTTCATTTTTTAAAAATGTCTCTCATTACGCTATTTGTTTCATCTGCGAGCAACTTATTTCTCTTATTTCTCTGTGTCTCTCTGTGTGCTTGTCTCTTTCTGTGTGTCTGGGTTTGTCTCTCTGTCTCAGTCTCTGCCTCCTCCCTTCTCTCTCTCTCTCTCTCTCTCTCTCTCTCTCTCTCTCTCTCTGTATGTGTATGTGTGTGTGTGTGTGCATATATATATATATATACACACATATATGTGTGTATGTATATGTGTATATACATGTATATATACACATGTGTATATATATGTATACATATATATACATATACACATATGTGTATATGTGTATACATGTATACATGTACACACACATATACATATATACAAGTGTGTATATCCATGCTTACATGAGCATGGCACAGTATGTGAAGGTCAGAAGACAGCTTGTAGGATTTCTTTTTCTCCTGCTACCACATGAGTCCCAGGGATCAAGCTCAAGTTATTGTGCTTGGCAGAAAGCACCTTCATCTGTTGAGCCCTCTCATTGGCCCCACATTCTTATTTTAAGAGGCAAACTTTTCCATCCTTTTATTTCAAATGTTAATTATAGCAATATAATGTCAGGAATGTGTCTGCCACATGACATCTAGGTGGGTAAATATTTATAGCTCAACCTACATGCTAGCATTATTACACAGTAGTCTCTGCCACAGAGTATGTTAAAACCAACCTCAAAAAAATCAGCACACTTTTCTAATATTTTTTTCTATTCTTGGCTATAATGGCTGAGTTTTAATGTTAATGTTTCCATTGTCTTAATATTCTTGCTTGTCTCATTTATATTCTGAGATTAATGATACTTCCAGCACATTTGATTTATCACTTAGTGAAAGCTCTTGCTCAGAAAGTCAGTGCTGGGCGTTAGATGGTGATTGCCTGCGATGAATTTCTTCTCGGCATCTGCAAGGCTGATTTGCCTTTCTTCTCCCACTTAACTCTAAATTAGAGTTCTTAAAGGGACTTCGATAGAATTCATATTGGTTTTCAAAACATCTTTTCAAAAGTTAGGGTGTTTAAAACAAGTCACATTTCCAACGCCTGTTTTCCTATCAAAGATGGGTATATACAATCTCTCTCAAATTCCAGCTGATACTGCACAGTTAAAATACCTAACTTTTCTATGCTTCAAAGGGGAAGTATCCCAGGGCTTAGTTGTAAATACCCGTCTCTAGCCCGTGTCAATGTCTCGAGAGGTTTAGGAACCTGTAGGAGGTGGAAGCTAGCTGAAAAGGCTGGTCTCTGGAGCCCAGCCCTGAAGATTATACCCACAACCCACGTCTAGTTCTGAGGTGAGTTCTTCTGCTCCATTATCCAACAACAGTGAGGAGCCACAGGTCCAAGCTCCACTCTCATAGAGTCCCTAGCCATGCCTTCTCTCTGTGGTGGGCAGTAGCCTCTAAGCAATCCATGTACCACGGAGCATGGTGGAGGTCAGAAGACAACTTTCAGGAATGGGTTCTCTCCTTATACCGTATGGGTTCCCCAGATCTAACTCCTACCACCAGACACGGTGGCAAGAACCTTGCCGTACTGAGTCATCTTTCCAGTCCTTAAAAGTCACTTTTTAAATGAACATTTTGGTTTGTTAAAATCTTCCCTTGACTGGAATTAAGTTACATAACCAATCCTATGTAGCAGCTCCAACTATAAGTGTAGCTACTGCAAATAATTCCTAAGAGTCGGTTAGGACCTCACAACATCAGGGCTATACAAAAGAAGATATGCTTAAGTCAGAATGATATTTCAAAAGAAAATGTGATATAGCCAAAAACTTGTCTCCTTTTACCTTTAGAAGAGGTACAATTTTGACCTGAAAGCTTTTATGATCACTCTCTGATTTTATTTGAAACTGGCAAGAGCCTCTTTAACGTTCCTGATCATCACAGTGCACCAATCACTCTAGAAGACATGTAGAAAAGGGAGAAAGTGTAAAAGAGTAAGTTATGTACTGTTGCAATTTCCCTTGTCAACTTAGCTAGAACTGGAATTGTCTTCAGGAGGGGAGTCTCAATTGGAGACTGCGCAGGTCGATGTTGTGTTCCGACAAGTTAAGTGATTAAGGCAACCCACAATAATCTTTGGGTATCTGTACAAGTTTCAGTAGCCACAATAAAAGAAAGAAAGTAAAATAAGCAGTCAGTTATATACCAAGTAGATAGTCACAGCTATATATTTGGGTGGGGGTCACTGGGTCAAGGTTCCTGGGAACTTATTTATATTCCAGGGACTAGAGTCAGAGACAAATGCTTTGTGGGTCCCAAGATGGATGCCTAGCATAAAAATGGAGCTCCATTAGCTATAACAGAGATTCCGTTGTCACATTGAAACCGAGTGGGCCACACTTGGGCTTTCCTGACAACACTCCCATGGGATGTCAACAACACCCAACCAGATGCAGAAGGTCCTTCTGAGGACCCAGATGAGTCAAGGACCTTCCAGCAGACACATTTTTTTTCTATAGTCCAAATACTGCCACCCCTGCAGAACACACACACACACACACACACACACACACACACAAACATAATTTTAAAACTTTTAAAAGAACATGGAGCCAAATTATTGTGAATTATGAGGAATGGTGACAGAGGCTCTATGAAATATGTAAAAAGACAGAAAGGTGGAAAAAAAAGCAACTGGGTTTCTAAACAGGGCTTCTGAGTGACAGCAGTGCTAACTGGGACAGGGTCAGTGTGAGAAGACAAGCCAGTTCAGGCATGATGAAATGAAGGTGCCTTTGGCACATCCAAATGAGAACACAACTTTTAAATGGCATTTTCAAATCTCTGGACATAAATATTTTTTAAAGTATTCCATGCCATCTTGTGCCCTCCCTTGCTGGTGTAGGAGTTGTAAGACCTAAATTGGCAGCACTCTCTGAACAACCCAGGGTGTGTGTATCATATATTTAAGTTCCAAAGAAATGACCAGGCACTAGGATTCTATGGCAAGCAGCATGCACGTAGTTACTTGCCTCTACCACAAATCCTAGACTAAGCACAAGTTCTACCCTGGGGACCCATTAAAATGGACACGAGGGGATGTTTACAAAAGTAAAATGAAAACAACTGTACAGAAAAACAGAAGACCGTGAGTGTCAATCATTATGCCTTCAGATGGGCTAGAGAGCTGCGGAAGACCCTGCAGCCTAAGTGTCTGGGAGAAGATGGCTTCCTCAGAAACCACCAACAAAATCCATGTCAGGATACATGTGCACATGTATATACACATGCTATACACACTATTCCTTGACACAGGTTTCTTAAGTCAATTCTGAAATGAAGTAAGCCTTGCCGTCAGTATCGGAGGTACAGATGAGATGCAAAGGGGCCTTGACATATGGCACTGGATGCCACAATGCTTTCATAACAGAGTCAAGACAGAAAGAACTCACCGTGGTCAGTGTTCCGGTGAGTCTGGGGGAAGGGTCTTCTGCACACATTGGCGGATGCACAAGCCTAATCCTTTGGAGAAGTAATATTGTGGTATTTAGATGCTCACGTAGATTTTAGACTTAGGACATCAAAACAATTCGATATTAATATAAACACAGAGATATAGTGAAATGCAATAAAAGCATGAACTGGGGAAAACTTAAATATGCATCACTTGGAGAAGATCATGTTTCAGAAACATTTATTAACAACTGCCTTTAAGGCATTAAGTGTATTAGGATATTAGAGTTTCATAAGGTGCACCACACTTGTTGAGGGAATGTAGGAGTCACATAAGATCACTGTCCAAGATACCAAATACCAAAGTTAAATCAGGATCAGATCAACCATCTAAACAGTCCCATAGCCCCTAAAGAAATAGAAGCAGCCATTAAAAGTCTCCCAACCAAAAAAAGCACAGGACCAAATGGTTTTAGTGCAGAATTCTATCAGACCTTCAAAGAAGACCTAATACCAATACTCTTCAAACTATTCTACAAATCAGAAATAGAACACTACTCAATTCATTCTATGAAGCCACAGTTACACTGAGTATTCTCCCTTGGAAATGGAACGGTTTCTGTCTAATCAGGAACTTTTCACAATTTCCTTTCATAGAGGACTTCATAAGAGATTTTTTTTCTACGTAAATTACATCATGTTTAATATTCCAAACAGATTTTTAAAAATTGGTTGAGTGCATATTACTTTTAGCTTCAGAAAATATCATGTATATTTAAGAGGCATTTAACTATTATAAATAATTTGATAACTTAAAAAGTCAATAATGAGTTGTATATTTTAAAATAAATTTTATTAGTTTAATAAAAAATACAAATAAAAAAACCTAAAAAAAAAATCACTGTCCAATCAGAAACTCACTTTTACTTGTTGAAGAGATGCCTGAAAACTGTACTCATGTTTGAGCAAATGGAGGGGCATGAGGAGGCTCTTGGCCTCGGTCTCCTCTGCAGGGCATAGCTGGATTAAGGGTGGCTTCTGAGATTACTGGGTCATCTTTTCATAAAAAGAACTGAAATTTGTAACTTAAGATTCACTTTGATGTTCATCCAGCACTCAGGAGACAGAGGCAGGCAAATCTCTGTGAGTTCAAGGCAAGTCTGGCCTACAGAAAGAGTTCCAGGACAGTCAGGGCTACAAAGAGAAACCTTGTCTGAAAACATCAAACAAACAAACAAACAAATAAAAAAGCAAAAACAAAAACAAACTTTGAAAAAAGTTATTTTCTTTCATATTTTTATTAATTATTTTATTTATTTACATTTCAAATGTTTTTTCCCCTTTCCTGGTTCTCCCACCCTATCTACCCTCCCCTTCACCTCTAAGAAGGTGCTCCCCTACCCACCCATCCACTCCTACCTCACTACTCCATCATTCCCCTTCTCTGGAGCATCATACTTTCACAAGACCTAGCACACTCTCTCCCACTGAGGCCAGAAAAGGCAGTCCTCAGCTACATATGTAGCGAGGGGAGGTGGAATTGGTGGAGGACCAGCCAATGTATATTCTTTGTTTGGTTGGCTTGGTCTCTAGAACCTGAGGGGTCAGTTAGTTGATACTATTGCTCTAACTATGGGGCTACAATCCTCTTCAGCTCCTTCAGTCCTCCCTCTAACTCTTCCATAAATTTCCTGAACAGATGACTCAAGCTCTAAGATCAACAATTGACAAATTGGATCTCATGAAACTGAAAAGTTTCTGTAAGTCAAAGAACACTGTCAATAAGACAAAACAACAACCTACAGATTGGGAAAAGATCTTCACTAACCTTACATCTGATAGAGGGCTACTGTCCAATATTTATAAAGAACTTTAGAAATTAGACTCCAGAAAACCAAATAACCCAATTTCACAAATGGGCTACAGAGCTAAATGGAGGATTCTCAACTAAGGAACTTCAAATGGCCAAGAAACACTTAAAGAAATGTTCCATGCCCTTAGTTATCAGGGAAATGCAAATCAAAATGACACTTAGATTGCACTTTACACCAATCAAAATGGCTAAGATCAAAAACTCCCGTGACAGCACATGTTGGCGAAGATGTGGAGAAAGAGGAACACTCCTCTATTGCTGGTGGGATTGTAAACTAGTACAACCACTCTGGAAATCAATCTGGAGGTCCCTCAGAAAATTGGAAATAGTTCTACCTAAAGATCCAGCTATACTACTACTGGGCATATACCCAAAAGATGCTCCCCCATATCACAAGGACATGTGTTCCGTTATGTTCATAGAAGCCTTATTTGTGGTAGCCAGAAGCTGGAAACAACCTAGATATCCCTCAACCAAGAAATGAATACAGAAAATTCCATTTACACAATGGAACACTACTCAGCTATTAAAAAACAAAGACATCATTAATTTTGCAGGCAAACCAATGGAGCTAGAAAATATCATCCTGAGTGAGCTAACCCAGACCCCAAAGGACATACATGGCATGTATTCACTGATAAATGGATATTAGGCAAAAAATTCAGAATAGCCATGATAAAACTCAGATCATATGAAGCTTAACAAGAAGGAAGGTTCAAGTATGGATGCTTCAGTCCTACTTAGAAAGGAAAAATAGAGGATTGATGTATAGTCACAGGCTATCTTACACTATGTCTACATATCTTATGTGCTTATGAACCAGTTATATATTTTACAACAAATAGAAGGCAATCTCAGGCTTTTAAACCTGTGTATGTGTGTGTGTGTGTGTGTGTGTGTGTGTGTGTGTGTGTGTGTGTCTTTGTGCGTGTGTATGCACCCATGCACACAGGTACAGATGTTAGAGGACCACTTTTCAGGAGCCAGTCCTGATCCTTCCACTGTGTTCTCTGAAGCTAAGACTCAAGTCCTAAGGGTCACACAGCATGAGTATTTATTTACCTGTTGAGCCATCTCACCAGCCCCAACTTCAGTTTTAATTGACGACGTTTCCTATCCCACCATCTCAAGCATGCCATCACACCCATAACAGACAGACCACAGAAGACAGACTTGAGTACTGGTGAATCAAACTGGGAGCTTCTTTCCTTCAGTTGTCATCTCTTTTGCTGACAGCATTTTATTCCGATAGTGTCTTCCCTTGGTAAAAATGACCATGTCATCGTAAAGGAAAGTCTTCAAAATACCCCCAAGTCACCCACAAAGAACAAAAAGTTCCCTCTGGCACATCATTGTTTGTACATATATATTTCCCAAGGATCTTGTCTGTCTAACTACATCTATCATTCATTGATCATCTATCTATCATCTGTCATCTACCAGTCTATCTTCATTGTCATCTAGGTACCCCCATCAGTCATCACCTATCATTTAACTACCTACCTGCCTATCTGTTATCTCTACACATCATCTGTGTGCCCCCGTACCTATCTACCACCTATGTATCATCTATTATCTAGCATCTCTATCATCATCTATATATGAATCATCTGTTACCACTGCTAACCCAACTGCTATCTCTCATCTCTGTTATCTATTTATCTGCTGTGTGATATTCTAATTATTGATACATGTTCCACCGACACACAAATCACCATCATGTCAATATACCCTTTAAGCTGTTTTTTTTGTTTTTTTTCACTTAAGCATATGAAGAAAAGTTCAAATCCCCTACAGTAGCATTTTTAGGAGCCTTCCCCCAATAATTTTGTTCCAAAAAAAGTATGAAAATAGGCTAACCAGCTGTAAGCAACTAGGTGTGTGACCATTCGCTTTGGTCACAACCAAACTCATGGAGGGGGTGGTAAAATACACAGAGCGTTGTGCGCAGGCATTTGTGAATGCTTTCTAACAGCTTCGCTACTCGTATTTTCACCATCTTTGAATGAATGAATGGATGAATGGATGAATCAATCAATCAATAAATGAATAAATTGAATTAGCAAACTAAACGCTGGCATAAAGAAGCTTCAAATTTACAAGGCCACTCTCATCTCCTGTGCCCTATCTCTGGCAAATCAAGGATTCGGTCACACTTCAGGCCTTCTAGAGAGTAGAGCCATCAGACCCTACCAAGCCCTATGTCGCTCTACTGTGAGCCAGGACAAGGATGTTGGATGACACCGGAGTCAGTTTTCCGTGTTACAGCAGACTTGAGTGAAATGGTAATTATTGATCCAACAACCTGAAATGGTTTTTCCTAAGTCTGTAGAGAAATACTGTACAAAGGTGTACTCGGGGACTCTTAAATAATACTTATTAATGCCTTGGCAGGCCATAACTGCTTGAAAGGAGCCATTAAAGATAAAATGTAATTCCTTTTCCGTTCTTTCATCTGTGACCCTCCTGTTAGAGATTGTCACACATGTGTGGAGTCAGGCAGCTCCCAGCTGCCAAGCATGCTGAGACAATATCTCCATTGGCTTGTAAATGGACTTTTCTTCTGAAATTCACCAATCCCTCACCTTCCTTCTTTTAATATATTTAAGTCATTCTCTTGTGCAAGCACTTGCTGCTCTTGCAGAGGACGCAAGCCCAGTTCCCAGCACCCACACAATGGCTTACAACTACCTGTAACTGCAGTTGCCTGCGATTGGATGCTCTCTCCTGGCTTCCAGAGACTCCTGCATACAAGTAGTGCACATATACTCAGACAGGCACACACACACACACACACACACACACACACACACACACACGAGCGCATGTGCGCATCATAAAGTAATAATTTTTAGATCATTCTCTTAAACTTATTAAAACTCCACAATTGCTTCATTTTGATCCAAGTTTCCAAATTTATTTCTATATATTTTAAACCACAGTAAAAGTTTGGGATATTTAATAGTACCTGTCACGATTCTACTAAATTCTGATCTACACATATCTGGAAATTTTTTTGCATCATAAAATGTTTTCAGAGTGATTATGAACCACCACCCAAGAAGCTTGGGTCATCATCAGGAAGACTTCTATGTCATGCTAGATTTTTGGTGGCACATTTCAACCTGTTCCCTGCTCTATTCAGGGAAGCATACCAAACTTACACTCCAGCAAAATCAAGCGTTACTTTTCCTTTCATATGGCAGTTCTGCCAAGACACAGCGGTGAGATGCCGCTGTTTAGTCAGGGAAGGACTCCCTCGAGTTACCTTCTTTGTTTTGAAACCTAACCTGGAGGGTGGGACTTCTAAGGCCTACCGTGAGTTGCTGGAAGAACACAAAAAGATTTAAGTCTCCTCTCCTTTCAATGTGTTGTGGCACTGCAGCCTCAAGGCAGAACCAGATTTTTCTTCTTTCTTTCTTTCTTTCTTTCTTTCTTTCTTTCTTTCTTTCTTTCTTTGTTTCTTTCTTTCTTTGTTTCTTTCTTTCTTTCTTTTCTTTTCTTTTCTTTTCCTTTCTTTTTTAAAAAAAAGAAAAACTGCAACCCGCTTCCCATGAAGGAAGGAAGCAGCCTGTCTGTTTGCTGAGCACTCAGACAAGGTGCCGATACAACAACAGTGGACAAGCAGCTGGGAGCTGGGCTGTCAGCCTGTCACACACTGACAAATCTGTTGTTCATATTCAGGCAGGATGCGTGTGTCCACTCGCCACCAGCATCATCCATCTAACACAGGAGGGGGGATGCGGGCAGCCTGCACCCTGCTGCCTACCGACCAAGCACGCTTATTACAGTCCTTCGGAAAGCTTGCAACTAAACAACTCATTTGCTTTGTGATGATGGACCAGGCAAATGAGACAAGTAAGATAGCCTGCTCAATTTTTGTCCCTCTCCCTTCAAAGTGCCAAGAAAGCCTGTATTACCATTTCATGTCACATACATAAAAGCATAACTCTGAAGAGCTCCAAACGGCTCTCCTGAAAATCTAGACAGGCAAAAGGAGAGAGGGTGAATGTAAGAACTATTCAATTAAAGTATTGTTATTTGAGGGGAAACATACTTTGAACACAATGTACAGGGCACCCCCAGCCTCCATCCCTTTTTCATTTTTCAGGCAGGCTGACTTTCAGAATGATCTCTGGCAAATTTCCCCCAGAGCTATCGTATTTGTAATACCTTGTCTCGCTGTCTTTCTGCAGATCCACTCTAGGCTGATCACAAAGTCCGCCTGAGAATGAATTTACAATTCCCCAATCACGACATATCTATATTTATATGGCTCTTTGTAAATCAATAAAAAAAAATTCTTTCTTGTATGCATTTGGGAAGAACTGAGAGGTAATGTAGAGGATACTCCGAGTTCCTGGCAGAGTGGCTCATTGTTGAGCCACCTAGGTAAACTTGAGTTTACCCAGACTGTTGAGAAACAACATATGCATCTGTTCCAACAGTTTCTCCTGCACAGTGCCACTACACACAGTCCACTGCACATTGCCCACAACCCATTGCACAATGCCCACTGTGCTCTGCCCACAGCACACTACCCACAGTTCATTGCGCACTACACACTGCACACCACCCACAGGACACTGCCTACAGCACACTGGTACAGCACACTGCCCATCCCCCACTGCACACTGCCCACTCACACTGCACACTGCCCACAGCACACTGCCCACTGCACAGTCTCCACTGCACACCTCATGCTGCCTACTCACACTGCGCACTGCACAGTCTCCACTGCACACTGCACACTGCCCATTCACACTGCACACTTCCCCCAGCACACTGTCCTTTGCCTCTTCTCTACTCATTGCACTCCACACTTCAGAAAAGGGTAGAAACTGTCAGAGCCATGACTGCTCTGTGGTGTGTTTAAACACGACTTTGTGTTTCCCATTTATATGTGTAGGTATTTTTCCAAGTTGCTTTCTATTGCTTTCCTTCAGCCTATCTGAGGAAATGTTCTGAGGAGCGTTAGGTAAGCAAGCTGCTCAATAAAGTCCTCAAGAAATACACATCCATGCGAAGAACAAGACAAACTCTTTTGGTTTAAAAACAAGGATAACCTTGAAAAATCATGTTAGTGTTTTAGAATTAAGAAATTTTGGAGCAGAGTCTGAAGGAAGGACAGTCTAGCTTGATACAACTGTCTCCTGAGAGGCTCTGACAGTACCCGACTAATACAGAAGTAGAGGTTCACAGCCATCCATTAAACTGAGTACAGGGTTCTCAATGAAGGAGTTAGAGAAAGGACCAAAGGAGCTGAAGGGTTTGCAGCCCCTTAGGATGAACAACAATATGAACTAACTAGTACCCTCAGAGCTCCCAGGGACTCAACCACAACCAAGGAGTATACATGATAGGACTCATGGCTCCAGCAGCATATGTGTAGCAGAGGATGGCCAAGTCGGTCATCAGTGGGAGGAGAGGCCACTGGCCCTGTGAAGGTTCTATGCCCCAGTGTAGGGGAATGCCAGGGCCAATAAGTGGGAGAGGGTGGAGTGGCAAGCAGGGGGAGGGAGGAGGCAACAGGGGTTTATTGTTGTTGTTTTTTGGTTTTTGGTTTTTTTTTTTTGAAGGGAAACTGGGAAAGGAGAAATCATGACATGTAAATAAAGAAAATATCTAATAAAAAAATAAAAAATAAGAAAATTTCACATTCCTATGAAAACTCCAGTAAAAATATCACTACAGTTTCTCATTTAATTTTTAAGTCCTTTTATGTTACAACAGTAGTAGGGCAGTGCTCGGCCTCACTGAGACCTATGCAGACGTCTTTCTATGTTGCTCTTCACATGTAGGGGAAGAAATCTATTTTGGGGAAGTGTAGGAGGGAAAATGGAGTGAATGAAAAGCTTCTGAAGAGCCATTTTCTCTTTTGTTCACAACCTGTGGCATGTTGGATATATATGGATACCCAACATACATATATGTATACATATATACATGTATATATGTATATATACATATACATATATATGTGTATACATACATATACATATATGTATATATATACATGTATATATATATGTATATATATACATGTATATATATATATATATATATATATATATATATATATTTGGGTTGTTTTGTTTTGTTTTGTTTTGAGACGTTCTCATTCGGTATGCCAGACTGGCTTAGAAATCTGTAGCCCTTAATAGCTTTGAACTTGTAGTCATCCTCCTGCCTCAGCCTTCTGAATCCTGGGATCATACCTGACTCAATGTGTGCTCTTTCTAGGAGCACAAAGAAGCAGTATCAGTAGCACAAATTGCACGTAAGAACACACTGTCTACATACACACACATACACACGCACATACATACACACACATGCACACGCACATGCATACACACACATGCACACGCACATACATACACACACATGCACACACACATACATACACACACATGCACCCGCACATACATACATACACATGCACCTGCACATACATACACACACATGCACACACACATACATACACACACATACATATACACACATATATACATACATATACACATACGCACATACATACACACACATGCACACGCACATACATACACACATACTGCAGTGGCTCTTCCTGCTTGTCAACTTGACTACGTCTGAAATGAACTACAATCCAGAATTAGAAGGCTCACCTGTGGCCCTAATCTGGAGGCTGAGAGATACAAGTGTCCGACCTGAATCTTGGCATGGAGACCTTGAGGAATAGTGCCTATGAATCCCACAGGATTAACATAGAAAGCTCTATGAGTTCAAGGTCATCCGGGGTTAAAGGTGTGGTGGCACACACCTTTAACCTAGGCCACACTTTTTGCTGGAGACCTATATAAGGACATTGGAAGAAGGAAGGCTCTCTCTGCTTCGCCTGCTTGCCTTGTGGGACTGAGCAACTGCTGGATCCTTGGACTTCCATTCACAGCTGGTGCTGACCGTTGTTGGGAGTTGATTGTTGGGAGTTGGACTACAAACTATAAGTCATCAATAAATCCCTTTGCTACATAGAGACTACCATAAGTTCTGTGACTCTAGAGAATCCTGACTAAGACAACTATATACATACTCATACATGTAACAAAAAGGTTTTTACAGAGTACTACTCATTATTTTAAAGAAATAATCCTGGTGTGGCTCATTGTCTACAATAGTACAATGTAAATGTATTCCTACCTAGAAAAAAATTGATTTATTTTATTGGTATTTGACAAGAGGCCTTATGATGTGACCCGGGCTAGCCTCAGACCCTCCATGGTAGATTACCTTAGATTCCTAGGTGTGCTGGGAATCCTTGATTCACCTTAGTTATATATTGCAAAGCTTTAAGCAAATGCTTTGCTCTGCTACAATATGTCCCATTTTTTTTTTTTGTGGGTCCAAATGAGAAGAAAAATGAAAACACTATTTAATCTGTAGTGAGACAAAGAAATTTGAGGGGTTGATACATATTTTAAAAATAATTTACCCTAACAGAAAATAAACCATAAATATTCAGAAGAGCCAAATAATTCTGATCAACTTGCACAATTATCTCGATTAACTCTACACTCTCACATTTTAATATTGTGCTGATTATCAATATAATAATAAGGTGAATTCTTATAAAATACCTGGGTACCCTTCATTCTGCCCTAAAACCCTGGTGATTTTTGATTGACAGAAAGATTACCTAATAAACCTTCAGTACAAACTAATTAATCACTTTGAATACAACACTAAATTGGCAGGCATAAAAAGCAAATGAGATGGGTGTTGAGGACCATTTTCAAATGACCTTAGTTGAAAACCAAGTACAGACTGATTTCATCTTGAGCAGTGAGTACCAGGTCCACGCTTGTGTCCTCTTTGCTTCCACACCTGCCTGCCACTCCCCCAAAAAAACGCTTGGCTCTGTCTCGGACAAGACAGTGAAGCAACAAGTCCCCGAATAACTGGTGAAGGGCTGGAATGGAATGCCCGATACACCTGGCTTGGCCTCTACTGCCCTGGTAGCCTACAGCTTCCTGGCAGCCTTAGTCTAGCGAGCACCAT
Organism: Montemys delectorum; assembly: GCA_019843815.1. NCBI lineage: Eukaryota > Metazoa > Chordata > Mammalia > Rodentia > Muridae > Montemys > Montemys delectorum. The sequence goes on along the minus strand of JADRCD010205662.1, from coordinate 1,399 downwards.
GATCAGTGGGCTCCTTGCAGACACTTTTACTTCAGTTCTGTACCCGTGGCAGGGCTCTTCGGTGCTGCGGTCTCAGTGAGTCAGAGTTACAAGAAAACCTGGCATTTTTGATCATCTGATTGAACTTTAAATGATTTTTCCCCCCCTTTGGGTTCTTTTACTAAATTTAAACATTCAAAGAGGGCCTGCAAGGTGGGCCCATGGGTAAACAAACCCGCTTGCTGCCAAACTTGAGGGAGCTGAATTTGATCCCTGGGACCCACATGTTAAAGGCAAAAACTGACTCTGAAGGTTATCCTCTGACCTCTACAAGTCTACACACCTACCCTACTGCCATTCATTCATAAATAAATGTACCCCACTACCCTTTCATTCATGAATAAATGTACCCCACCACTCATTCATTCATGAATAATGTACCCCACCACCCATTCATTCATAAATAAATGTACCCCACCACCCATTCATTCATAAATAAATGTACCCCACCACTCATTCATTCATGAATAATGTACCCCACCACCCATTCATTCATAAATAAATGTACCCCACCACCCATTCATTCATAAATAATGTACCCCACCATCCATTCATTCATAAATAATGTAACAAAGCACAGAAAGGTGCCACCATTTCTACCAGTATAGCAGTTGGTTTTTCTATCGCTGTCACGGCAAATTACTCTAAGAAAGGAAGGAAGGAATTTTCTGGCTCACAGTGTGAGACTAGAGTCCAACAAATCCAGGACATCATGGTGGGTGGAGCATGAGCTAGGTGACGGGTCGTAGTGAGTCCACAGACAGGAAGCACAGAGACAGGTGCCGCTGGTCCTCAGCTGCCTTCCTGCTTTTTGTGCAGTCCAGAATCCCAGTCCGTGAAATGGTGTCACCTAGTGTTAGACTGGATATTCCCCTCTCAGCTGAACCTCTCTCATCACACCCCTCACAGACATTCCCAGAGGCACGTGTACACACTAACTAGAAACCAACTCCAGCTCAGCCTGAAGAGTAACTACGTCTAGAAAGCCAGAGACCTCAGTAGCTTGTGTGCTGTTGGTGCTCTTTGCTCGAGAAAGAAAGAGTGTTCATCGTCAGGTTTGATCATGAACACAGAAAGTGAAAACTACCCACCCTCTTTCCCACCACCTCCTCCAAGCTCACACCAGCTGCTGTGCTCTGTGGGCTATGTGATCCAAGTGTCTTGGGGGAGATGCATGGTCCTGCAGGAATAAGAGCACGTTTCCTGGCTTCTTTATGTTGCTCCTGCAGCAAATAAGCACTCAAGGGCTACCTGCTATGCATCTCAAACTGTAGAAATGATCACTAAAAGTGTAGGTTTTGAATATTCAACCTAAAAGAAAGAAGAAAGAGACAGACAGACAGACAGACAGACAGACAGA
>JADRCD010205661.1:31867-42195 GCA_019843815.1 Montemys delectorum | reverse complement strand
AAAGCAATGCTTAATGGCATTACAAGAAAGAGTTTTTAACTTTCAAGCAGTAATGCACATCACCGTAACCTCCAGAAAGTCCAGCCAGTGGGCTGAGCATCAACAGAACCTGAGGTTCAGGAATGCTATTCAAAACTCATACAAGTGACTGTCATCTAGGTTGTCTTCAAAGGAATGCCATTAGGAAACACATAAATCTAGTTTCCTGAAAGACACCTTTTCATTCCTCTCTACAGGGTGCCAGTGGATGTCTCTGATCAGCATGATGTGGAGCTTATCACAAACTCTCCAGTGACATTCTTTTTCCACCATAAATTGCAACACGCTCAGCGTTAGCTGACTCAGCACATCTCAGCATCAACCTATGAGGAGATGAGAGGTCCTGACTTGCTATCTCAGGGTTGGGACTCCTAAGATGCCAGCAGCTACTTGAAAATACCTCTTACCCTTCATGGAGGGACATGAGGTTAAATTTGCTGTTAATATACCTTCAGCTACTTTTAAAAGAACTGGGTAGATGGCATGCTCATGAAAAGATAAAGAAAATCAGGAAGAGTACTAGATTAGAGAAAGCCAAAGTGATCACATGACTGCTCTGTCTGAAGTTGATATACCCCCTTAAAAAATTCATGTTAGATCTAAATGTCCTATGGGATAGCAATAGGAAGTAGGACACTGGAAAGGGATTATGTCATGAGGGCTCTATGGCTCACCAGTAGGACCAAGGTCCTTATAAAAGATGCTTCAGGGAGTTCCAAAGCCCTTTCTTTCGTAAGAGGACACAGCGAGAAGCCACCAGCTCTGACAATGAGAGAAAACCCTCATCACACACAGAGTCTCTACCTTGGAATCCCTAAGCCTCCAGAGTAGTGAGCAAGAAATTTCTGTTATTTGGGGAACTTAGTATTTGGTTCCAGCAAATCAAATGTACTAGGATAATGATGAAGGCCGTGCACTGACTTTGACTGGATCCTGCGTCACGACACTGGGTATTAACCAGGAAAAGTAAATCATGGAGCCTAGAGTTAATGATAATAGATCATTATTAGTTTCTTAATTTTGGAGATTTGCAAAGCTTCTTTAGGACACTAATGCTAGAAAAGGGTAGGTAAAGGCTATGCAGTGATCGCCTCACTCTCCAGCTTCACTATAAATACGCAATTCTCCAAAAAGTTAATTTAAAAATGAATAAACAAAGAGCATCTTAGACAATGAAAATCAACGCTTTTTAGTTTCCAACTTCCCGAAGAGGAGGATGTAGCCCATCATGCAACATAGACCATAAATTGGGCAAAATAAACATTTATATACAAAATATTTTTCAGGTCAAAAGAAGCATCTGAGGGCTGGGAGATAGCTAAGTGGCTGAAATGCTGTGCATAACATACTTGTGAAGACCAGAGTTCGGACCTTAGAAACCCATATAAACATTGAGTACGGCCGCCCCACTGTAAGTATAGCCCTAGAAGGTGGAAACAGGGTCCTAGAGCAATCTGTCTAGCAAGGCAGATCAGGAGCTCTGCAATTATTGAGAATGTCTGTCTCAGTGAGTCAGGGAAGAGCAACCAAGATGATTCCAGATATCAACCTTCAACCTGAGCACATGCACACACACACACACACACACACACACACACACGAACATGAAAAAAATATAAAATTCCAGGACCATCTTACACCATTTGCTTTTGAATCATAGCTTCAGCTGGCTCCAAGAAATTAGACAGTCCTGAATATCTGGACTCATTTGCCAGTCAACGCAAATAACAGTCATCAGAACTTCATCCCAAAATGAGACCGAATATTCCTTAACTCGTTTATCCCTGGGCATATTCATTCTTTTCAACTTACATAACTTACACTGCAAGCTTGTGTTTACCTTTCTTTTCTGGAATTCCCGGGATTAAATTGCATAGCCCTAGTATCTACAGAATGCAGAACACAGAATACAGAATGCAGAATAAAAATTACAGGATACAGAATACAGAATGCAGAATGCAGAACACAGAATGCAGAATACCAAATGCAGAATGCAGAACACTGGAGCAGGCATTGTGCTTTTGTATTTGGGGGGAAAGACTCAACATTTACTCACAGGGATTTTCTGTTTCTAGCAAGAAGGCAGTATCACTTATTTGAGAAGGATAAGATAAAGAGACTTTTTCCCAAAGTGTGACTGCGATCCAAAGACACCAGGAAGAAATAGTGCCATACACCAGGCTCAGCAGTGACAAAGAGCTGTTCTTACCCCTACACCTAAGAGACAATGGCAGGGAGATGTTACTAGAAACAAGATGGTTATGTGTACTTGAGGACGACATGTAGAGCATCCACCAAAACAACCAACAGAGTAAACGCCCTGAGCTCACCTTACTCCCCGACTTTGTTTCTCTGCTGAGGACTCCTGTGTAATTAATGTTTACCATCCACTTGGCTGCACTTAGACTCACCTAGAAAATATACTTCAGGCTGTCTTTGTGAATGGTTTCGTAGTTAGGTTGATTGAGGTGGAAAGATCCATTCTGAAGGAAGCGGAGAGATTACTGAGAGAGTGTATACTGTTGACACAGCCTCCTTGAGGACCCAAAACCTTGGCCCAGTGGGAAATTGGTAAAGGTTTTCTGAAGAGTCTGAGTGTTTATGGAGGACTGATCATTTCATTTAAGGCTAACAACTTGAGCTTCCTCTCCCACTGTGTGCAGCCTGAGACCGCTGACCTCCAGAGATGGACCATGGAGACTGACTCCCCCTAAGCTGAACCTAATAAGCATGCTGAAGTGCCCAGCTTGAGTTTCAGGTTACAGAAGGTTAGTAAATTCCCATCTGGCCCCATACTTACTGTACATGTGTCTGTATGTTGGTCCTTTCTTGACTCCCTTGCCTGTAGTCAAGGTTCCATGACCCAAGTTTCAAAAGCCACAGCATCATTCTAAATGTGGGCATCACCATGCCATAGGGCAAGCCCCTGGACTGAATACAGAGAGGAATCAAGCTGAGCACTAGCATTCATGCCTCTCTGCTCTCTAACTGCTAATGCAATGTGCCCAGTCATTTAAAGCTCCTACTACCATCATCTCCACCACCATGATTGTAAGCCAAAAAGACATCTTCTCCCTTGAGTTGCTTTTGATACTTTGTCACAACAGCAAGAAAGGTATCTGATATACTCCAACTCCAACTAGAAACACCCCAGACATTCACTGCTGCATCCACACAGGCAATCTTCTCACAGGTCAGATCAAGGTAGAGAAAGAGATGGAGACTGGAGTTTGCAGGGCAATGGATGACAGGCCACCTGCTCATGCCACTGTCTTCTTCATCTCAAAAGTCCATGAATAAGCAGTTAGGTTAGACTAAAGCTTATGTCTCTGCTGCTTAAATAGAGTCTATTTTTAGGAATCCACATTCCCAGGTAATTTTGCATTATTTAAGCTCTCCAAGAGGGATCAAGTTCCACTCTGGCAGCATGCTGACACCTGTGAGAGGGAGAACATTGTCTGCCTGGCACTGCAGACTAGCAACAAGGCAGAGGCTGCTATAGGCTCTAAGCAACAGGGTACACACTTAGAAGGAACTGTACTCAAGTTTCAGAAGCAGCTTCCCCTGGTTTAAATTGTAACTTTCTTCTTGAAGTCTCTCCTTTATATTCCTTTCATCTATGAAACCGTTAAACATACGTGCACATGCATGCCTGCATGTGCACACACCCATGCATGCACGCCATATCAGCAAAGACCTCTCAGTAGAGAGAGAAGAGGAAGAAAGGGGCAGAAAACAATGAAAGTATTATCCAAGCACAAGATTCACAGTTGCCAATAACTGCAACTTCGCATCACTTAAGAGATTCACAGGGATTTTTAAACTGTCTTTTCCTCACCTTTGGGTCTTCAGATACATGACAAAACCTGTACGAGAATTTTTCCCCTAGTTAATTGATTGGCTAGTAAAGATGACAAGAAGTCAATCGCTGGGCAAAAAGGAGGAGGCGGGCCTTCCAGGTCCAAGAGAGCAAGAGAGGATCCAGGAGGAAGAAACGGCCCTTTTTTACAGTGAGGTGGGAGTGAGAAAAGGCAAGATGTAGACTGAGAACTATTAGACCTGGTGACGACCTCCACTACAGGAAGATTTCCAACATAGAATAGTTGATGAGTCTAGCATGATAGATTCCGCGCCCAGCAGTTATGTCATCTGTTGATTTTAAACTAAGATTGTCTGGTGTTTTCTGTTCACCAAGACTCAGGTGGGCTGGAGGGAGAGAACAAAGCTGGGGCAGAATTCAGCCAGGCTTTGGAACGGGAAGATTGGGCAAAAGACCGAGAACCATGGCAGAGGTAACCGCAGCGGAGCACACGCTGGGAAGAGCCCACCCACAGCTGGTGGTGGGGTTTTGAGCTGGCAAGAGAGCAATCTCAGAACTCTGGAGAGGCAGAGCTGGCATTTGTGGGAGAGGCGTTGGCTATGCACCAGGCTACAAACAGACAGAGACTACTGATGTCGGCACATAGCCGGCTTTAGCATGGTTTGTTTTTTAAAACTTCACGCTACAGAAACACTCAGATTTTTAGAAATATTTATGAGGGACAGGAGTGATTTCCTTGAACTGAATTTGTCATCTATAGCTAAAGGCAAAATGGCCACAGAAGAAAAGACTTGGAAAGTAAGGGAGAGAAGTCAGAAGGTGAGGCATAGCCAGGAGCCACAGAGGTCTCACAAGGTTTCACCTCTGGGGAAAGTGAGGCATGGGAAGATGGGTCTGATGTTGCTCATGAGATAGCACTAGGGTTTCCAATCATATATACAGAAGACCCATACAGTAAATATGCCCCTTGTCAGTAACTTAGATACAAGGAAGTCATATTTCCTTGGTGTCAGGTTTAAGTGACTATGAGACTTGATTGTTGTAGACTGGCTATACTTCTCACAGTTCTCCTCTCATAGTCCCCCAAACACAGATGGCTCAGTCTCTAATGCTAGTATTATAATGTGTGTGTGCATGGGTGTGTGTGTGTGTATACGTCTTTTCACTTCACAACAGAAACTGTATTCACAGCACCTTGTTTAGGGTTTTACTTCTGTGAACAGATACCAGGACCAAGGTTAAGCTTCTAAGAACAACATTTAATTGGGGATGGCTTACAGGTTCAGAGGTTCAGTCCATTATCATCAAGGCAGAAGCAGGGCAGCACCCAGGCAAGCATGGTGCAGGAGGAGCTGAGAGTTCTACATCTTGATCTGAAGGCTACTAGGAAAAGACTGGCTTCCAGTCAGCTAGGACAAAGGTCTTCAAGCCCATGCCCACAGTGACACACTTCCTCCAATAAGACCACACCTACTCTAACAAGGCCACACCTCCAAACAGTGCCACTCCCTGGACCAAGCATATTCACACCACCACAATCAGTCATTCTTCTTTGAACCAGCCAGTCAGTGAATACTTACTGAGCACTTGCTTTATATCATATCTTGCTGAAACATTATAGATGTTATAAAGAACTAGGAAGCAACATCCTTACTTTCTTGGTCTTTGTGTTCTAGAGGCATGGTATATACACGAACAAAATAAACACGCCAAGCTCTGAGAGGAGCAACACTTGGAAGAAACACGGTAGGGTGAACTCTGAAGGAAGCCTAGCAGTGATCAGGAGAGGAGAGTGGAGGGTTCGAGAGCCTGTCCAAACAAGCGCTATGTGGGCTGAGCTCGTAGATGATAACAAAGAATCAACCAAACAACAGTGGTGGGACTGTGGGTGTTTAAAACTCTTTCCTAGAGAAATAAGTCCACAGTTCCCTGAGAAGAAACAGGTTTGGCTGGTCTCACGCATGCCAGGGTCAGAAGGGGTTTGACATTGGCCGCAGACTACACCCTGTTCTTCCTAAGAATTTGGGGAGTCCAGATTTTTTCAAATCTCACCCACAAAAGCTAGTGACCACAATCTATGACCACTTCCCATTATAACACAAATTTTAATTGACTCATGCAGCTGACAAAGTCCATTGGATAGGAAAATACTAGATCCTGAAAAGGAAAATATCCCACCATCATCCAGAACTGTAACAAAGATGGGGAAGTTCACTTTAGAATGAATTATTATGAAGTCTTTTTTTTTCTTTACAAAACATAAGAAGCAATTATACAAATTAGTTGACACTCTCCATTACAACCCCCCTCAAACAAACAAACAAACAAAACTTTAGCCAAAATGGAGTCCCCACAAAGTAAGCATGGTGCTTTTGGGCAGGAAGACAAAAGCATAGTAAACTAGCCACAGCTCTGGCATCGTGTCCAGCAAAAGTGGCAAAAAAGATGTCACAGTGAAAACAAGAACTGAGGTAAGGTAGAACTGGCCACAAGCAGTGATAGAAGATCTATAAGTATGTCCATAAATCCTTTGACAACTACAGCTTTGATGAGTAGAGTTTAATCCCTGTCCCTTTCTGGGTGTAAATGTGGAGAAACAGAATGTGGTAGAAGGTACAGGGCTCTTGGAAAAAGAATGTAAAGGTGTTCCTTCTGTACTTTCTCCAGCTCACTCACTCTGGGGTTCCAGTCATGTCACAATGACACTCAAATAATAACACTGACAGACACATGTGACAAGTGAGCTGCCATGTAAGAAAGCCATTTTTGAAGCTGACTCTCCAGTCTTTTGCTACTTTGTGGGTTCTTTTTTCTTCCACCCTTCTCCACCCCTTTTCTTTCACCCTTTTAACCTCCAAACACTAGATAGGAGAGAAAAAAGGATAGAGGGGAAAGGAAAGAGATCACTGAATAAAGTCAGAAAGGGGGGCAACATTATCATTAGACTACTTCCTGGTGATTAGGGGTGCTGAGTTCCTTGGGGCAAGTTTGAACTTCATTATCAGGATATCTAATTTCATCGTATTGGTTTTTTTTTTTCTTCTTCGTGCATGACTACTTCACAAACTGTGACCAACAACAACAACAACACACCTCTCAGGGCCCTAGCATTTATATTCCCTCTGAAAAGTCCTCAGAATTCCAAATGTTACACAACTGCAGAAAGTATCTGCAGCTGGCAAAGTCACACCCCTGCTAGAGCATGAGGCAAATCATAGTCAGTTGCTGGGGACAGTTGAAGCAACCCCATATCCACACCTGGGATTAAAACAAAAACATATTCTTATAGTATTTCTTTTTTATATGTCTTTTATTTATATAATGTTTTTTAAAGACCAAAATTCTCACTACACCTTCCACCTCAAGTTCTCACATGACTATGCTACAGGATAACATTGTAATCCCATGAGACAGACTCAGTTGACCACCCCATTTCCAAATTCCTAAATCACAGAAACACTATTTCCCAAAGTAATAATATTGCTGTTAAACATTAAGTCCGTAGGTGGTTAGTTATGTAGCAGCACAAGGAGTAAGATCTAACAACATCTCCCTGGGAGTATTCTAAAGAGAGGCACCAAGCCTTAGACTCTGTCCTATCAGCTTATGGTATCCAGAGTCTACCTCTAGGCAGGCATAACCCAGGGTACATCTATTGCACATAAATGGAATGGGAAGGTACTTGGAGCTATCTATTGTGTCTTGCATGGAGAAATGCCATTTGTTTCTACTTGGAAGTATTAATGAGATTGTTCTTATGTTCTGTATTTTTACACAATGCCAAATCAATGACAACTAATAGATTTTAGACAGCTGTGAAGCAAAACACCCTGACATTGGTTCTTCCTCAAGACCAGAGATGTAAGGATAAGAAATCTAGACCAGAGTGAAAAACATCAATCACTGTGGCAGGTTTCAGTGTTGTTACTTCAAGCTCATTAGTATGGTAGTTAGAAATGTCTGCCATCTTGAATCACCTGCCTTACTGATCCCTTGACAATACCCTCCCCATGGTGATACATCTCTGCAAGCTAAAAAGGTAAGAGGGTGCAAACAGGCTATATTATTTTGGAACCAAGGGATGTTATTCTCGAGCTGAAACTTCTTTACCCTCATCACATCTGCTTCCCAAAATATCAAAAATATCGAAAATCAGGAACTGTCAAAGGCAAATCAACTCAGATGGTGCCTATTCCGAGACTAGCATGTCAATAGTGTTTATATCCCTTCCTACACCACGTAGGCTAATTACCTCTGATTATATATTTAAGGAAACTTTCATGCACTGTAAACACTACAAAAATATATCCCTTCAGGTTCCTATTTCCTCCATCTGGCAGAGCCTGGGAGTCTCCAGTCCCTGAAGTCCTTGAGTAGGACCTCTGACGCTTAGGAATAGGGACTAAAGAACACCAGCCACTCATGACCAGCGGCCTATTTCTCTTTTATTGCCCACTTCATCCTCCTCTATAAAAGCAAGGCCTAGGAGGTGTTTTCATAGCAAATTGAAAATACAGATGCCACCTCTATACCAAACATGGCCACCACACAAACCAACTGACTCTCGGCCACTGGTTCAAAGCATCTTCTAAAAGTAAAAGTTTGAAAAACTATATAGCCAAAAAAAATAAGCAAGTAAACAGTGTCTAACCCCAACATGGACCTTTGAAGACTGAATAGTTTGTTTCTTCCTCTGATAACTTTCCAGAGACCTGGGGAATTCTCACAGTTCTGGCCCTCATCTATTTTTCTGTATGTTTCTGTCACCATTGTCTTAGAGTCAAGCGGTTTAAATTCCCAGTGGCAAACTCAAACTCTTTCAGTTTGGGCTTTTATTCCCTGACTACAGGGATCTTCAAAATCACCCAGCAAATGAATGGTTGCATTCTCAGGAGGCATCCCACAGGGGAGAGTTTCTGATCAACGCTAGAGCCTGTAGGGTGAGTCTGGGGCTTCAGGGATGCCCAAAAAAACAAACCAGCTTTGGAGACATGTTACAATTGTAGGCAGATAGGCATGCCTCTCAAACAGAACAGTTAGAGAAAATGATTGTCATTTTTCTAATAATTAAATGGTGCCTGTGATAGCCCAGAAGTGAATTCAGCATTTCAAGAGCATAATAAAAAGCAGACAATTGACAAGATGTTTGAAACTTGCACTCAGACAGAATAAATTAATCATATGTTTATATGTTCTTACATTTATTCATTTATTAGGCATCTTTTACATACTTTTCTAGGTATTGAGTGAGCATGGTTCAGCAAAAACTAATAATAATAGTTATCTAATTCATGAAATTTAAAGTCCAAAGATAAGAGAGAGAATATGTTTGTTTGTGTGTGTTAATATGTGTATTGCTGTATGTGGGTATGTTGGTGTGTGTGTTGATGTGTGTGTATACTGATGTATGTACATTGGTGTGTGTGTGTGTTGGTGTGTATATGAGTTGATATTTGTGTATTGATGTGTGTCCATTGGTGTGTGTATATGTAGGTGTGTGTGTATATGTTGGTGTGTGTGTGTGTGTGTGTGTGTGTATAAAGTCACAGAAAAGATAGAAGTTAGTAGGTAGAAGCATTTGTACTACTAAAATAGTATAATTAGCCCAGTCAGTGAGGAAAAGAAAGCTTCCTGTAGACAAGGATGATTGAATTGAATTCTATAGAGAATGTACTGGTTATCTGAAGAGATGACTGAGCAAGAAGTATGGAAAAAAAGAGAAGAAAAAGAGGAGAATGACATGTTCTAGAAACTGAAAAAAGACCATTATAGTTGTATTGCAAAACTCAAGAAGAGCTTCCTATCAGTATCAGAGAGATCTTCCAAGGCCAATGTGGGCACGGCCTTCTAGACTTTGCATAGGAAAGAAGGGAAGCTTCTCACCTTTAGTGAAACTGGAGAGGTTTTTACAAGGTGTGACATAATTCGATTTTTTTCTCAAAGGAGATCTTATTGAATGGGCAGAAGGAAGGCCAGGAATACTTTAAAAGGGCAAGGGCAAGGCAGAATTTTTATAGTTGTCCATGTGTGAAAGGCATACTTGTCCTCAGTGATTCTGGGTGTGTGTGTGTGTGTGTGTGTGTGTGTGTGTGTGTGTGTGTTAGTGTACATTTATGTGTGCTTATACATATTATGATGGCTAGTTTTGTTTTTTTTAAGATTCATTTATTTATATTGTGTATGTATAGGTATCTATGTGCGTTTATGTGTACAATAGGCATGCAGAAGCTCACAGAAGCCAGAAGAAGTAATAGGACTACCTGGAACTGCAGTTACAAGCAGTTGTGAGCATCCCCGTGGGTGAAAAAACACCAAAGGCAGATCCTGTACAAGAGCACTCAACACTCTTAAGCACTAAGCTCTCCCTCTCACTAAGCTCTGAAAGTTTTTTGTTTTTGTTTTTGTTTTATGTTTGTTTGTTTGTTTTGTTTTTCGAGACAGGGTTTCTCTGTGTAGCCCTGGCTGTCCT
>JADRCD010205661.1:19348-31767 GCA_019843815.1 Montemys delectorum | reverse complement strand
GTTTTGTTTTTCGAGACAGGGTTTCTCTGTGTAGCCCTGGCTGTCCTGGAACTCACTCTGTAGACCAGGCTGGCCTCGAACTCAGAAATCTGCCTGCCTCTGCCTCCCAAGTGCTGGGATTAAAGGCGTGCGCCACCACTGGCCAGCCCAGATCTGACAGCTTTAACTGTCAGCTTAACATAATCTGGATAACCTGGGAAGGGAGGTCTCAACGACTCCCTCCCCACTGTCTACACTGGGTTACTCTGTGGACATGTCTATGAGCAATTATCTTGGTTAGTAGGAAGACACTCCCATTGTTGGTGCCATCTTTCCCTGAGCAGGGGACTCTAGATTTTATAGGAGTGTAGAAAATGAGTTGAACACTAATGTGTGTGCATTTGTATTTTATTGTTCTCTGATCTTGGTTATGATGCAATGTGCTCCTGAAATCCTGGGATCCTGGGTACCTGGGAGTGGAGGTTCCTCTGGGTGTTGTAGGACTAGCTGTGGAGTTTGCACCCAAGGTCTGCTCAGGGCACTGGCCCAGACTGTAAGGCGATTTCTTAATTTCTTATTTCTTTGGCTACCTGCCTACTCATTTTGTGTTGCCCAAATGAAATTACACAGTCATCCTGTGGCATGAAGATCTGGTCCTGAAGAACTGGAATAGAATTCTACATTTTAACCTCTCCGTCTCCAGCTTGCCTCTCCTGTCCACAGAAGCCTAGAGAGACCTCCTCTGGATTTAATATGAATCTTCTCAGCTGCATCCTAGTTCTAGTTCATAATGCTCACAGTGTGGTTCAGATGATGCCATGAGCTCTCAGGGGTCTCCACACATCCCAAAGGAGTTCAAGAATAAAAAGGAAGGGCATATGCTGTTGTCTAAAAACAACTCTCAGAACTAGTCAGATTACATAAAGATATAGTTCATTGGGTTTCAAAGTAGGAGAGAATCACTTAATACGAGGTAAATAGAAAATGTACAGGCATAAGAGCATGGTTTTTTTCTTAGGGCACCAAAAATGAGGATAGCTAGGGTTTCAACAGTAAAACCTAAAAATGCCTGTGAGGAATTGTCTTAACTACACTAATAGTTACGGGAGGACTCCTTTTAAATGTGCTGGGACCATTTCTTGGTAGGGAATCCTGAAGGGTATAAAAGGAAAGGGAATGCTAAGCCTTGGCTCACAAGCACTCATTCACTCATTGCTTTCAGCTCTGACAGTGAATGGAATGTAAGGATTCAAATTCCTGCTGCCTCAACTTTCTCACAATGCTGGGCTGTAAATTGAAACTGTGAGCCAACCAAACCTTTTACTCCTTAAGTTTCTTTGTTTAGGATGTTTTATCACAGCAACAAGAAAGAAACTAAAACAAAGCTCTTTAATGTTAGATTAATGGCTTAGAGTTTACCCTTCTGCTTAAATTACTGTGACCATATTATAAATTATCTCAAAATGTGCTACCATAAAACAATCACTGATTATGTCCATGGATTCTGTGGGCAAGATTTCAGACAGAACCCAGCAAAAACAGGTTGTCTCTGCTGTGCAGTGTATAGGACACTCTTGGAAGATCTGGAAGCTCATCAAATGATATGAAGTCTCATTTGTTCACATTCTTGAGGCCAATGATCCTATTAGCTGGTAGATTCTTCAAAGGGGCAAGCTTAACAGAGTTCCTACATTTCAAAAAAAAAAAAAAAAGTAAATGAGAGGGTAATAAAGGAAGAAGAAGAGAAAACAGAGATAGGAAAAAACAGAGACAGAGGGAGACAGAATATCTCTCTTTAATGACCTAACACTGAAGTAATCTGTGCTACTTCTGTTATACTTTTTTTTTGGATACATCACTCAATTGGCTCTATTGTTTTTCTTAATTATTTTTTGAGATTATAATATAATTACATCATTTTCTCCTTCCCTTTTCTTCCTTCCAATCCTGCCAGATACCCGTCCTTTTCAAATGGCCATCTTTTTAATTAATTGTTATTACACATGTATAACATTATATATGTATGTATGTATATATATATACGTATGTATGTATTGTATATTCTTAAATACACAAGTAACTCCTCAGTCTGTATATAACTTGTATGTGTGTTTTCAGGGCTGACCATTAGATACTGGATAACCAGTTGGTTAACTCTTCCCTGAAAAGACAATTTCTCCTGTTTTCAATATTCCTTAGTTACCCACAGTTCTTTGTACAGGAATGAGGCCTCCTGAGCTTTGGAAAATCTTCACTTCTTAGCAGATACAGTATTGTTTGCACTGGAAGAAAACAGATGGATGAATAGGTGGATCCAAATCTAGCAGGTTACTGTCAACCATACTTTTGGATGACCTGAAGTTACTCGAATAGAATAAATATATGAGAAGCTATAGCTTAAAAAAAACATTCCCACTTTAGTTTAATAAATGATCAATAAATACTGTTGTGCTGAAGTGAGCATATAACTATGTGGAATCCAGAAAATTTTCAAGCCAGATTTTAGAGACCAAAGAAAACAGACATGAAACAGAGAAATCAGAGAAGAAAACAATTGCCCATGAGATGGTCACTATTGACAATATATTGAGAACAAAGCTGAAGGCCACATGGGCCCTACTCACATGGATGCTCTTATTTTAAAAAGAAAAAGTCTTTCCCAAATTAAATTCAGAGTGGGTTAAGGAAGAACTAACCTGGCTCAGTAAAACCATTCCTAAACAAATGCCTCACACCTCAGAAGAGGTCAGCATCCAACTCCTCCAGATCAGGAGAAGCTATGGCTTAATTATCACAGATTAAATATACAGATGGAGCTCAAGATGCATAAAAGAATTGGGAAAATAGAGCCAGAGGAGAACCTCATCTTTCAACATGTGAGGTCTGTCACCATTTATTGAGATGGATTGTGTTTGTGCATATACAATCCTCTTTTGTAAATTTTCCCAAAGTGTGTTCTGTGTAATATCCATCTCCCAAGAGTCTCTAACACAGGGGACCTTGAATCTTAAAGGATAATGTTGTACTTCATCCCTAATCTAAAACTAAGAAATTCTTAATGCTCCTAGCATAGCCAAACCTTTCAGAAATTCAGCATTAAGAAAACCCTGTCTATTCAGTCTCCAACTTTTCAGTCACTAATTTCTATTTAATACTCATATTCTTTTTTACTAATTAATACCCTATGGACTAGCCTTAAAAACCAATGCCTCAGCTTTCCCTGCACACAATATTAAAGGACCAGGCAGCCGTTACTTGTCAGTACCTAATTAGCTAAAAAAACAAATTACATATATGCTATATTGATAACATTTTGGTCCGATAAAGGCAAATATAAAAAACAATGGAAACTTCGAGCTGTTTCAAAAAGAGTCTAGAGAAGATTGCAATGAAACACACGACCCTCAGCATTTTGATTTAGTTGAGTGGGGCTGGTTATTGCATGTTTTCACACCTATCAAGCCCTAGGCAAGGCTGAAATTGGGAAACTTGTTTTGTTTTGCAATGAAAGATGAAAAGAAGCTTATCCTCCAAAGGATGCTGTGTGCTGTGAAGTGACCACTGCTTATATATACAAAGGGAATTTGAAAAACAGAGTGGTCCACACTCCTAGAATAAGCAGCTATCATGAACAGAGCTTCCCGTAAACCAGAGTCTCCTGTTGATACGGACTTCTCCTGACCTCATCTGATAGAATGACAGTGCTCTGGGAAGACAAGCCTGTGTCCCTAGCCACTTAGGATGATGGATCACAGACACCATCAGTGACTTTCACTGCAGCAGCTTGCTCTCTTCTACCATCTCTCTTCACTTTTTCTTGCTTCTCTTTTCTCTGCATGATCACCACTTCTGGCCTTGCTAGAAAATGCCTCTACTTAAACATCCAGCTCTTACCAGAACTCCTTAATATCACCCAGCCTGCCATGTATCAAGCTGACATCTCCATTTGATAGCAGAAGCAGGCTCTGGGCTCAAGCTCGAGTTCTGTTATTGAGTTAAAAAAAATAAATGAAATTTCTATTGAACATTACTCTATAGCTGCTTTTCAGTCTCATGGAGGATTCTGTCTTGTCTCAGGCTCTCATATACTTAACTTTGTTCCTCTCACAGCTCAGGCTCTATGCTTGACCTTCAAATTTCTTACTCATTGGCAGGCTCATTTCTTTCACCTCATCCATTTTTTCCAAATCCAATCTGAAAAGTAGCATCCCAAGATTAATGCAAAAGTTGCCTCTGTGCCCATCACAGCCCAGCTAGAGACTCCGGTCCCTATCACAAAAAGACTGAAAGGCAACTTCCAGTGCCTACAGCAACCCTTGGTCAGCTCCTTCTCCACTCATTCAACAACCATATCAAAAGTTCCCTACTATGCTCTGCCACCTTTGAAACAGTTTCCATGCATACCTTGAGTTTCAATATAGATGGGTTCACCACCAAAAACAGCTTCCTGGATCTCCAGTTCCCAATGTCTGCAATGCTATGGGACTCTCTTCTTTGCCAGCCAGTCACATCCACAGACAAGATGATCCAAATCTCATCTCTGAGGCTGCTCAAGTTCTTCCCTCTGATGGTAATGTTCCTCTGATCTTCACACGGTGCATCTCTCTTGGTATGCAGAGATTTCCTTAATGTCTCTTCATCAAGGTTTCCCCAAAGCATTCCATACAGAGCAATCAGACAGACCTTTCCACAATTTACCCCAAATACCTTATTTTGCTTTTTGTATTGGTTGATAGTTACTTGTATAACTTCTGCCTGTAGCTCTGTCCCCAGAGCCCATCACTGTACCAGACATAAATCAAAGTTGCCAACTGTGCTTTAGTTGAATTAATGAGAGATGTGGTGGGAGAAGGTGATCACAGATTACTCCCACTGGGTTAGAACAGATTGCTATTAAGTGTTGGTCCTCTATTCAGGATGTGGCCTTGAAGTCTGAGACACATCTGCTTATTATGGAGTGCAGGCATAGAGTAGATAAATAGTGATAAACATGGGCCGGGGCTTGCCAAAGCTGTATGATAGAATTAATAGACCAAAGTATCAACATCTTTACTGGAGATGGTTTTTAACATTGTATCAGAGTCCATGCTAGAAAAGAAAGTAGTTGGGACAAGAGTATGGGAGAAATTGGAAATGTGTAGGACCAAGTATGCTTGGAGAGACAAGTAAAAGGTGTGGGAGACAATGTTGAAGCACTGTTTTTAGACAAGATGCTGTCACTGGGGAAAAGAAAAAGAAATAGGAAGAGAGTAGGCTGTATTCCAGTTTGCCCATGGATCATTGACCCTTCATCTGGCTATGCCCCAGTGCCTTCCTTGTGCATCCTTATATCCAAGTTCACCACAGCTCTGATTTGTGCTTTACAACCAGAGTCTTCTTTGTCTCAATGGGAATACATTAGGGCCCACCTTGGTAAGAGGCAGACAGGTAGAGAAGGAAGTCCTATCCTAGTAGTTTACCATTAAAATGCAGGCTGTCATCGTCTCAGGGTGCTTCCTCCTACATCCCTCTTCTCTTCTCTACTAGAGTTAGAAAACATTCCAAAGCTTAGCTCCTGGAGCAACGTTTTGTTGCTCTGAAAATGGGTTCCTGCTGTACTTGAAGTCAGCCACTCCCTCACCTATGCTAGACATCAACAATCAATTCCAGGATGTTTTCTTGCTGCATTTAGACATAGTCGCTATAATATTCCTAGGTTCACAGCAGCCACCAGAACTGTTAGTTAGTGAATGTACATTGTTAAAACTAATAAGGTATCTCCAAAATAATTTTTTTATGACTTACTTTTTAACATTCTGATAAACTCTTTCTTGGAATTTGCAGAGTCTTTGTGAGAAAGTTGCCTCCTGCCTTGCCCAGATGGCCAGTCCAGCTCTGTGGTAACAGGCAAAGAGAGCTAGCTAGGTAAGAGTTAACTGCTTACCTTCCATTGGAAGCCATCTTCCTTCCACGCCTGAAGGATAGCACATTGAAGGACAGGATCAGCAGGAATCCCCTCATCTCAGAGTGCCAGGCTTGCTTTTCTGTCATTAGGAAAGCCACCATTTTTTCTGCTCCCATAAGTTGAGCATCCAAGGCCAGCTACCTTTTGCCAGCTGATGGTTCTTTCTAGCCCATATCCCAAGGCTTGCCCCACAGGTCCTTGAAGGCAAGAAAAAGCCTCAAGGGGAAACCAAAAAGTGTATCATACTCCTTCCCATCCTGGAAATAGAGCTGTTAGCAAAATCCAATGACCTTTTTGAAACCCTTCCATATACCCTCTCCTTACCCTGAAACAAATGCACATTCTGATATGTTTGCTCTATTATATTATTGAGTCAAACAAGAACATCTTAAAATATATTAACATTGACACAAAAGTGACAACTGTGACCATGAAAATGTTCTTATAAATTAAAGGTAATAGCTATGAGTCAGTTATAAGTTAGAGGTAGTAGGACTTGTAGCCACGAGTCAGATGTATCAGTCAGTGGTGGCTGTCGTGAACTTAGGAATATTATAGAGACTACGTCCAAAAATGTTAAGAAACATGCCAGGATTGATTGTTGATGTCTAGCACAAGTGAGGGAGTGGCTAGTGATAGTATGCATGCCACATATAGTTTTTGCCTCAGCATCCAAGACTCCTGCAAAGCTCAGGTCTCTGGCCTCTTTGCATGGCAATTAAAATCATGTCTGCAAAGCCAGAATCAGGTCCTGGCTCTACAGTTCCTGAGCAGTGCATGTTTAGAGACGCAATGGTAGAACTGGAATGAAATTCGAGAGTATTTCAGACCACATGCTTCCTAGAAAGAGACCTCCAAATGCAAGGCAGAATGTATCCTCCCAGAGGCAAAAAAGGAGGGTTTCCTAAGAGGAGTCTAGCTAAGATGTTGGAGAAAGTGTTAGTAAAATCATGCCTGCCAGTTCACAGAGTTTCCTTTGCCTTGCTCAAGGGGAAAGTGAACAATAACCACTCTCTTTTGAATGTGTTCGGATGTTTTGTTACCAGAGGGAGCTACAGAAAGCCTGCATCCCCCTGAAGGAAAAGGAAAAGAAAGACACATGGGACATTTGCTTACTGTCAGTTACTTCGAAGCATTTCTTACACACCTGAGGCATGACTTGCTTGGCAAGTGGTGGGTCGATAGCAAAAATGAGAGCAGGTTTTAGATTTTATTTTATTTTTTTCACATGCAGGTTGTCTGGAACTCCTCAAGGTCAGTGGTGGACATGGGCTCTCAGAGGTTTCCCTCCCACTCTGAGTTAACTAGATCAGAAGGAACAGTGAGTGCCCCCACGCCCTGAGGTGGGCACCTCTGAGGGCTGTGTGCATCTACACCCTCTAACATATCTCACTGGTGCATCAATGTAGGGTTGGGGGTCTCCCAGCTGCTTGCCACAGGGCATGACCCCTTGAGGAGGCAGAACTCAGGGAATTTGACTGCACGTATCCCATGCCACCATCGGGCCAGGTGTTGGGCTGTAGGGAAGACCGAGGAACGGCTCCGGGATGGAAAAGCACAGTCTGACACATGGGAAAGCCAGAGCTGGCTTGGGGGTCCCCGGGTCTGTAATGAGGCTGGGGCCCTGGGGTTCTCAGGCTCTTGGACATCCAGGAGCCTCTGGGAATCGAGGAAGAGCTGAGAACAGAGTTGGGGGCCCTTGGGCTGCAATCTTGCTTGGGGCCGGAGGTGGGGTTTGGGGGTAGGGAAGCTTCGGCTAATACCATAGTGATTGTCTTTGGCTTGGCGGTGGCAGGCTTGGTGGTGGTTGTGGCTGGGAGCTCGGAAAGTCCTTCTATGGGAGACTAGGCTGTGGCTCTGTAGGTGAAGGCCTTCCCCCACGGCTCCCCACAGCGGATCTCAATGAAAAGAGGCAAACCATGGTTCTATCCAGTTTATTGTCATGGTGGAATGTGGATGCCTAAAGCCATACCCTACTTCTCAGGGTGGGCCTGAGAATAAATACCTTTTGGAGGAAGGAATGTCTAGGAAGGGAATCTTACTGGCAATACCCTCCAGGCCTTGTACCTCATTAGCATGGAGATCTCTGTCTTGAGCCTACATGACCACAGGTCGAGTCTCTTTTCCTATTGTCTTGGTCTGAGATGTTAGGGAAGCCTCATCTATATGTGGATGGGCTTGGGGCATCGTTCTTATGTTACTGATGGCCACAAATGTATGGGGCTGGGACTGTGACAACATGACGGGGCCTGATGCTTGGTGCCAGGAGCGGGTGAAGCTCCTACCATCTCCCTCAGGGTCTCTGGGGCTTCTAGCCTTTAGCTTAACCGAGGACCAAGCTTCCTCTCGTGGTCCACAGTCCTCTCATGCCCGCACACATCGGTGCATCTGATCTATCAGGGGCAGTTGGAACGAGCACAGAACTACTCATGTTACCTATGCTGCTTTTCTAAACTCACACCTCTTTCCCAATGCCACACTTGGTAATACGATTTCCCCTTTACTCCCCGTAGTTAACAATTATACAAACGTATTAACACCACCGTCTACTGACCCCATGGTGGTCCTTCTTTGAGAATATATGCTTTGGGCCTGTAACAAGCATAGGATGGAGGTGGGACTCTCATTTATGTCCTGTCTCCAACAGTTTGATCCAGGAGACTTTAGGCAAACATGCAATTGTTCTGTTTCTTCGTATATAAAGAAAATGCACTATTTTCTTTATATATCACTATACATCTCAGTGTAGAGTGATTTTGAGGCCTAAATGTTATATAAAAATACGAGAAAAATGTCTGGCATACTGCATAGCATATAATAAGAGATTGTTTATGCATTCTTCTGAATTGAAACATCCCCTCCTAGACAGAGGTGGGGGGCTTAAAACTGGGTAAGCTAAGGAAGCTAGCAAGGTGCAGGCAGCTCACTAAAGTGACAAGACTCACAAAGTCCCTCTCCAAGGTTACATAAGTGGTAAACGGTTGCCAGGGAAGCCCAGGCTTTTTGGTGGAAATGGATGGAGGTTAGGCAGAGAGCTCTAGGAATGTGGCATTTCTTGCCATGAGTTACTATCCATGCTGCTGTGGGAAATTTCCCTGATGCAGCTGTAGGAGGTGCCCATGCTCCTGAACTAAACTAGAATTAGGTTCAGTCATTCCTTTGGTTTACCATCAGTGCATCTGGGGTGATTAAGTGTTTGTTCTTGTCTCCCCAGAAAGAGCCACATGGCACAAGCCTTCCAAAATGAGTAATTTCTTCTTCTTTTCTTTCCTGTGCCTTTAACTCTGGTGAGTTGAGAATCCACACTGGAAATCACTTTAGTGTTATCCTAAGCCCTCCACATCTACAGAAATGAAAGACCTCATCCCCATTCTATTCTAGTGTCTCCTCAGCTATCTCCCACCCATCAGGGCTGCTGTTGAAATACTGGAAGCTATCCCCATACAAAATGTAAAAGTTCAAAAACTCCTCTGAAGTCCCAGCTTCCCCACATGTTCCCTCTGCAAAGCAGATTCCGTGTCCTCGCTGTGACAGCCAGCCATCTGCCCTCGTGCTTGGTCTCATTTCTCTTGAGTAACCTTGCCAGCTCCATTCATTCCACTATGCAGGCAAATCCCAGGCTGGGCACTGTAGCCTCTCCCTTAACAGCACCCCCAGGACCCCCGACTCCTAATCTACTGGCATGTCCTTGTTGTTCTTCGGGCTCCAGAAACACCATCTACATTAAACTGGCAGTGTCTTACATTGCTTACATTGCATTACAAAGTCTTAGAAGACCACACTGATTGAGTTGGCTCCCTCTGCGCTGTCTCTCCTTGGCTGGTACCATTGGCCCTTCCATTGGCTTGCATTTCCATCCCATCCACTAGTTCCCAGCAGTGGACTTGCCTCCCCTATCGCAGACACTCCAGTTAATAT
Organism: Montemys delectorum; assembly: GCA_019843815.1. NCBI lineage: Eukaryota > Metazoa > Chordata > Mammalia > Rodentia > Muridae > Montemys > Montemys delectorum. The sequence continues at coordinate 21,926 of JADRCD010205661.1, read as the reverse complement.
GACAGTGGCACCACAGTATCTAAGTGGATCTTCTCATTTAAGAGTCCCTGGTCACTTCTAATAGCCACATCCTCAACTGCTTCCCAGCACTTGATCCAATTGCTTGCCACTTCCTTCATAAAACCAGCTCTGTCCCTGTCATAGTTACATAGTACTTAATTTTCTGGTCTCTCTTCTCACGACATCATCTTCTTCCTCCAAGCCCTAAAAGTATGGATTACCAGAATTCTGAACTGCAACCTTTGATTCCTTTTCCTGTGTCCTCTCATTAATGCCATCTGCCTCCCTTCTTATTCTCCAGAGAAGTTCTTCTAAATCTTATGTCTCCAGTTCCACAGAGATTCTGGTGGATTCTATTAGAGTATTCTGTGGATATCTCAACTCAAGACCTTTAAGTGTTATCTCTCTCCTTCCCCCCACTCTTCCCTCTTCACATTTAGACCACGATCCCCTGTTCTCATACTTGACAACCCAGTCATGCCAAATCACAAGAATATCAATTCTTGAGTCTGTCATCACCTCTCTTTCTTGTTTGTCCCTCCCTCATCTGCACTCTCACTACCCTCACACAAAATTTAACAGCCTCATAAGTGCTCTCAGGTCCTTCTTTTTTTTTTTTTATCAGAAACTTTCTTTATTCACATTTCGAACGTTATCCCCTTTCTTGGTTGCTCTCCCCTCCTGAAAACCCCTATCCTATCCTCCCTCCCCCTTCTTCTATGAGAGTGTTCCTCCACCCAGCCACTCACTCCCACTTCCCTGCCCTCGATTCCCTTACACTGGAGCATCTATCAAGCCTTCATAGGACCAAGGACCTCTCCTCCCATTGATGCCTGACAAGGTCATCCTCTCCTGCATATGCAGCTAAAGCCATGTGTGCTCCTTGGTTCATGGCTTAGTCCCTAGGAGCTCTGGGGGGGTTGGCTGGCTGATATTGTTGTTCCCCACTGCCAAAATGCATGGCTAATAACCTCAATCTAAATCACAGCTTAGCTTGGAATTCTAAAACCTACAGTCATGTAGAAGCTGTTAGAGGCTTATAGATTATATCAAAAGTTTGAATTATTCTATTTGCTGTTTTAAAAGACTTTACATTGGCTGACAAAAGATAGCTTAGGCATACCAACAGCAATATGGCAAATTAAAGTGTGCACAATGTTGGGACTTGAACGTGCAATGGCCCAACATTCAGGATCTCATTCCTGATAATCTTCCTGACACTAAGTGGGCAAAGATAAAGCTCAGGGTCCTGCATGTGGCAGTTCTGGGTTTGAACAAAACTGAGAAATAGCCCTTAAAATGCTTCCTAGTCATATTGTTATGACTCCATAAGGAGCAGAAGAAACTTCTGTTGTTCTGCCTGGGATTGCGATGGTATTCTGTAAATGATAAATACACAATATGTTATGAGATTGAAATGTGTTGAAAATTTGTTTATACAAAGAGTTCATTCAAATCCAAAATAACTCCAGATTAGATTTTAAAAATGTGTTTCCCTGTGATTTCCTAGAAGGCTGGGCCCCTTGCTGACTCGTCTTTGTATTATATTTTTGATGACAATGCTCAAAAGTTCTTATCATGAGCATGAATGAATGAGTTAATATAAAAAGAGACCTGAACTGACCAACAAGAAGTCTCTAAAAATTAAATCAATTGCCCAAACCTCTCTAAACTACTATTTCAAGTAGACTTTCCCCAAATAAGAAGCAGAAAGCCTATAGGTAGGAAACAAGGGCATACATTTGCATCCTCATCAGACTGTATTTCCTCACATGCAAATCAGCAGAATCAACCAGCATGGAATTTTACACAAGTCTTTCTGCAACAGCAAAGGGAAAATATTCGGCTTCTTTGGCATCAAAACAAACTTAAACTGGAGCTGGAAAGGAGAAGGAGTAAAAACCAGAGAAGTATACACTGTACACCTACAAAATGGACTCCCACAGAGAGATACTAGTCCACAAAGTATATGTGTCCTGCTTACTGGACTATTCATTCACTTTGTCTCAGAGAACAGGAAAAATGTTTAACTTTTGCTGTAAACAGACATGACTGTGCCTACTATTCACAAAGCCACTTAGCTTGAGGCTCTGTATTTCTACTACATGGAAACTATGCATGCACACACACACACACACACACACACACACACACACACACACACACTATTTAAACCAGAGCTGGCTCTTCTACTGAGAATCTCTTCCCTGAGACAGACATCAATAGAGCAAGGAAATTGTCTCTAACCCTGGGCCTGTTACCAGGGCTCCCTCTTTTCAACGCTTGCCACCGTCGTGCTCTGAGAAACATTTCTCTCTGCTCCCCTCTTTGTCCCACTGCACCAGAAACAAGGACCAGCAAAAGAACAGTCATTATTTGTATTTGGCAAGGGAGGCAGCAGTGAGAGCTAGGAGGGGGTGGGTATGTAAATGTCAGGGTGAGGCTGTGAATGAAGCCAAGACAGGAAGCACCAAGCAGTGAATCAGGAGAGGGGAGTCTCAATGACAGAGACAAGTCATTGATATCAAAAAAAAGAAAGAAAGAAAGAAAGAAAGAAAGAAAGAAAGAAAGAAAGAAA
>JADRCD010205661.1:1082-17841 GCA_019843815.1 Montemys delectorum | reverse complement strand
AGAAGAAGAAGAAGAAGAAGAAGAAGAAGAAGAAGAAGAAGAAGAAGAAGAAGAAGAAGAAGAAGAAGAAGAAGAAACTAAGAAAGAAAGAAAGCCTTGTTTTTGAAGAGCATTGTGTGTGGCTGGGAAAGTCTAGGAAATCATAAGTTTTCTCATGTTCTCCTGAGGTATTCTGGGATTTGGGAGAGGGGTATTTGAATACGGAAAACTATTCAGAGAGCACTCAACATCCTGTGGCCTGTGTGCAGAACACAGAATCCTCTGCTACCATGCCATCTCATGTGCTTAGCAACTCAACACTGAGTGCCTGAGAGAGCTGACATTTTTCAGGAAGCACTGGTCCCCTAATGCTGTCCTTGATGCTGAGTAAACTAACCTGCACAGCAGGGTCCTGAGGTGATGGTTCAGATGACAGGAACGAGGCTACCATGAAAAAGCTTCCACCAAACTCCAACTCCTCGTGGCTTTCTTCCTGGACTCATAGAAAGACTCCAGTTTTAAGGATGGGATGAAACAGTGGCATTTGATCAGAGTGCAGTAACTTCCTCCAAAATGGTGTGGCATTTCATTCCCAAAACAATCCTTGATAAGATAGCCATCTCCATAGCATAGTGAGAACACTCATTGTAAGAAACTGTAACTAGAATCTCACTGAAGTTCTAGCACTTACATGCACAGAGAGAGAGACAGAGACAGAGACAGAGACAGAGACAGAGACAGAGACAGAGACACAGAGAGACAGAGAGACACAGAGAGACAGAGAGACACAGAGAGACACAGAGACACAGAGAGACAGAGACAGAGAGACAAAGAGAGAGACAGAGATACAGAGAGAGACAGAGAGACACAGAGAGACAGAGACAGAGAGAGACAGAGAGACAGAGACAGAGAGAGACAGAGACAGAGAGATTCTCTCACATGTCCTGGTTCTGTATCACAGATCACTGCTGTAGTGGTCTGAATGTAAAAATGTATGTTTGACTAAGTGGCTCCCTCCTGATGGCACTGTTTTAGGCCGCTGTGGAGTTTTTAGGAAGCAGAGCTGAGCTGAGGGCTATGGGTCACTAGGAAGGAATAGTCTTTGAGATTAACCCAATATCACTTCCAGCTGATCTTGTTCTTTGCCTACTGGGTCGGAGCCATGAAAGGAAGCTAAAGTACAAGCTCTCACACCCCATCAGCCTCCCTGCCTCTCCACCATGATAGGCTGTATCCCTTAAACTATGAACCAGAACAAATCCTTCCTTTGTCAGTTATTTGGTCATAAGGACAAGGGACATAACCAATGCAACTACCATCTCTGCTAAGTCTGGAAACTATAGGCAGCTTCTCTATGAGAGCTTTCCTCTTAGCGTCATTAGACAGATTACATGGATGTGTGTGTGTGTGTGTGTGTGTGTGTGCGCGCGCGCCTTGTGTGCCAGACATGCATGTGTGTGCATAATGTGCATGCTGCATATAGTGTATCCAAACTGCCATGACTAGGTTCCAGAAAAAAAAAAAAGGCATCACTTTGCATTCAAGGAATCGTTCAGCACAGTTCAAGAATCCTACTCAAGAATGATTCAAGGGGACCATTTCCCCAACTACAGAACCCTCTTCCCTTCGTAAATGATTAGCTGCTTTGGCAGTTGGAAAGCCAGCCGGGAAGCAATTGTTCCCGGGAAAGATCCTTTGCCCTGTCTGCTCAGTTAAGTGCATTTCTCAGCTCTGTTATTTTATCTCACTCCACTCAGGAGTCTGCCCTTAGCTGACTCCAAGTAGCAAGATAATTCACCTTTTGTTTCAATTTTAAAATGCCAGCATATTTCCAGGACTATAATCTTTGGAGGGGGGGGGGGAGTAGCTGCAGGGGGTAAGTATGGAAAGAAAAAGAGAAATCTGAGAGAGAGAGAGAGAGAGAGAGAGAGAGAGAGAGAGATCAAAGAATAAAGTTAAAGAAGGATAGGGAACCAACCAAGAAGACAATTTATAAGAAGGGAAAAGAGGAAAGGGGAAGAAAGAAATTAAATGAAAGGAAGAGCAAGCATTTAAAATAACATACGAGAGCCATGTTGCCCAATAGAGTGTTCCAATGTGCTCATCCCTTGGATTGGAACATGGAATGGTAGACCCAGCAAGCCACCAAGCTTGATGGCCTCAGCCAACTTCCAACAGGTTTCCTTGACTAAAACCTCTCCAAGTATGTGAGCCCAAAGAGCTTCCACATGTCACAGGACCACAGAGTCCTCCCATGGAGCAAGAACAGGGACTGCTGTGTAATAGGGACTGCTGTGCTGTGGCTTTATCCAGGCTACATTGCAGGTGGCTCTGCAGGTGGCCCCTGTACTGGGTTCCTCTGGGGAAGCATGCCCTTCTGTGACTGACCACCACCCTACTTTCAGACCAACAGAAACAACACCGAGACCTTTCAACAGCCACAGATCTACTCAGCCTGGAAATACCAACTTCTCAATGGAAAAAAAAAAAATCTCACTCTAAAATGCTGTGTAAGTCAATAATCCCATGATCCCATCTCGGTCTCTTGCTAGTGCTCAACTGAGGTTTTTAAAACAATGGCACCAGAGCTGGACAGATGGTCCATTGGTTAAGAGCACTTGCTGCTCTTGCAGAGGACCTGCGTTCAGCTCCCAGCACTGACATGACAACTCAGGTGGAGTCTATGACTCCAGCTCCAAGGTATCCAACACCTGCTTCTGGAATCCATAAGCACCAAAAAACACATGTAGTGCCCATGTATACATTCAGGCAAAACACTCATACACATAAAATAAAAATAATTCAATCTCCTTAAAAAATGACTAAAAGTAAGACAATAGTACCTAGAAGTATAGAAAAAGTAAGAGAAGGAAAAGGAGGAGGAGGAGAAGGAGGAGGAAGAGGAAGAGGAAGAGGAAGAGGAAGAGGAAGAAGAAGAAGAAGAAGAAGAAGAAGAAGAAGAAGAAGAAGAAGAAGAAGAAGAAGAAGAAGAAGAAGAAGGAGAAGGAGAAGGAGAAGGAGAAGGAAGGAGAAGGAGAAGAAGCTAAGAAAGAAAGAAGAAAGTCTTCTTTTTGAAGAGCATTGTGTGGCTGGGAAAGTCTAGGTAAACAGAAGTTTTCTCAGGTTCTCTGGAAGTATCTGGGATTTTGGGAAGGGGTGTTTGAACAGAGAAAACTATTGATATATTCCTATACCAAGAATTATAGAATCATACTACATCAAATAAGAAAATGCCACTCCTCCAACCAGAACAAATGTGATGTTTCTGGGAGGCAGAAGTACATCTTCTCTCCTGCTTTATAGCTGACCAGGACCCTCTCATATGTTCTGATCAGTAAATACTGAAAGATTTTAAAAGCCTCTGCTTCAACGTACACACTCATGCTGATTTGTAAATGTCTACGAGGGCAGAGATGGGGGAAAAAATACCGTTTCTGAGTGACTCAACCTCACAATTAATAATTGAGAATCTTTCACTTTTTCCCTTGCCTTTTTTCTCTCTGAACGAGAATGCAGTCTTCAGCTTGTTAAGCTCGGCTCACTCCCACTGATAACTCACCAGAGATCATAATTTATGGACAATTGAAGCTGCAGAAACATCTCTTAGACGGAATAGAGGAGATCCATAGCAACAATTCTTCAGGGGAATATTAATCCCCGGCTTTATGTAGTGCTAAGTGTACAATAGTAATCAGAACTTGAGTAGAAGCTGCTAATCATTGAGGGAAAAGGCTGTATAAAGAATTCATAATGGAATTAGCCTGCGGCAAACAAAGAAAGACAAAATTAAATCAGCCATCAAATTGCACCAAGGAATTTTAATTTACAGGTTAATGTAGGATTATGTAACTAATCACAGCTAACATTTTCAGTGAACAGCCAATAAAATTCTGCCCTTTTTTTCTTTCTAATCTTACTAATGGTATCCCAATAACATATCTTTATTTCTCTATGGTATGCTTAAAATGGGTCTCAAAAAACTCTAAGTCTTTCTGATTATCAGAAACAGGGAAGAAACTGTTTTGAAATAATCCATCAAAAGTGTAGACCTAGAAAGAGCCAGGCGCTCCTCAGTGCAACCCAGAGCTGATAATATCTGGGCAAGTTTGCATAAAACAGATTTACATAACCATATAGCTTTAAAGTATATGTATGTCTCTCATGCAGTGCAGGGAGCTCAAATGAGACAAAAGAGACTAAATTAAAGATGTGAAACTAATTTGGAGCACAAAGTATATCAGCTAATTCTAAATAAAACCACTGCCATAGATTTATATGTCAATATTGCAGACATATCCAATGACAGGCACACCAGGGCTGCACTAACAGGGTTTTCATGGTTTATAAATGTGAACATCATAAAAAGAAATAAGGTTTCTGGGCTAAAAAGTTGATTAGCATTCCCCAGGGGAGGGGGCCAGAGTCTTGTATACTCCCCAGTTATATTTTGATATCAACCAATGCATGGCAAAGACAGAAAAGAATACCTCTACACAATTCGAAAAATTATCTGAAACCCACAGCTTCATAAATATAAATATGTAAACAGACAGCATAACTCTCTGCACATTGGCAAGGAGAACCTCCAAATTTATACTGTACGCTTAAGAAGACATCAGCTTAATCAAAAAGATCTTTCCCCAACATATGGCAGAAGGGAAATTATTATAAATGGGGTAAAAAGTATGTTCATAAGCTTTACTTCACGAGGGAAGAATGCTGAGGAGGGGCGGCGACATTCTTCTTGCATATGTTTTTCTTGTAGAGAACAATGTGGGAAAGTCTCGTTCTCCTTGAATCTAAATGTTCATTTTATGGAAGCAGCAACATTCGGCCCAGTTATTAGCAAAGGAGTTTTGTTGCTTTATAAAGTCTAATTTTAAAATGCTCACTTCCAAAAAAACATTATGGTGTCAATTGCAGTACCCTTCAGCAATCCTGTAATAACTTTATTCAACCATTTCTAATTATAATTATATTTTCAATTCCTTTTAGCTATAGAAACTCTTTATCAATCAGAGCACAAGACAGAAAATTACTTTATTACAGCTACAGCTCGTTAAGCTGAGTGCTCTTAATGAAGCAGCCTCATAATCAGATGAAAATCATGCTGGAGAAAACTTGCATCATTAGTCTGGGCCTTAATTACCAAGAAATATAGTCACTAACAATGATATTCCATTTCATGATATGGTGCATGCACCTTCTACACTAGTTGCAATTAATAATTCCACTGACTGCTACAGAATCTCTCCTATTTATTCATAACAATGGAGGGGGGAAATTCTAAATTTAATTGAGCGCTTCAGATTGTACTCTCTCTCCCTCTCTCCTGCATTCAGATTAAAATGTCACAAGGCTAATATTCTATCTTACAATAATTCATCATTTTAATTACATATTTTATGTATGTGAAATGTCTTTTTCGGCTTTATAGTATAGGTTGACATTTTGGGGGGACGCATCTAGGGAAATGGGTGGCCTCTCATGAAGGTGGTTCCTGCCGCCCAGGACTACATTCACAATTCAAAAAGAAAAAGAAAAAGTGCTGTCATCAGCTCATCCGTTTCTTCTGCGTTGGGAAAGCTGGCTTCAGGAAAAGGGTCCTTCACTGAAACAGCCTCTGAGTCTTCTGATAGGCTTGGGATAGTGGGGTGGCGATGCCCGGGTGGGCAAGGCTGTGTCACTGGCCTCTTTGTTAAGCATGATTGATCACAGACAGAATCCGCGACTTCCCTTTGTGAAAGCCGGCTTTCTTCTGCCGTTTCATTTCACCCTTCCTTGCCCCTCTCACCAAGCCCCTTGCTTCTGGCCTCCTGTGAAGTGCTGGGAGAAGGAGACCATGCCTCTGGGCCGCCCGCTGCATCAGCACAGGGCTCATACACCTCTGGATCCCAGAAGATGCTGGTCTAAATTCTCGTGTTCTCTGTAGACTGGCTTAAGCCTGAAACATGAGGCCATGGTCACTCTGCTCCTGGTTTTCAAACACAAATTAGGTTCTTGGGTGCAGGCAAAGAGCACCATAAAGGGCAAAGGGCACTGGACTTGGCAGAGATAAATGAGATCCCTACTTGACCTCCAACCCAAGGATACCTAGTGCTGAACTTCCTGTCTGACACGGCCTTTTCACGGGAATTGTTGCCAAAACAGCTGATTTGATTCATCCAGGCTACACTTTCTCTGAGCTTCTGACTTCTGAGCACCAACAGCTTTGACAAATGAAACTGAGGAAAGAGAATGACTTGGAAAAACCCACAACCCGCAAGTAGAGGGGCTGGCTAGGATCTAGGAGAATGCTGCTTTTATAGAACCTTAGCATCCAGTTTCTACACCACGAGTGTGAAGACCCTCTATTAAAAGTTCCTTGGCTTCACACTGACTCTTATTAAGCAAGCAATGACTGAATTCAGAAGCCACCCATAAGGAAGAAACTGTCTTTTCCAACCCAAATCCAAACCCAAAACATATCAACAGTAAAGTAACAAAATGGATTTCTGCCACCAAAAGCTCCAGGTAATGAATCCCTTAAAGGCAGAAGCTGACTGTATCATTCAAGACCCTTGCCCTCCTGCCATGGCTAAGGGTTCAAACAAAGTAGCAATTGGCGTTACAGTTCACACAGACTCCATAAGCAAAGGAAGTACTGAGCAGGGGTCTTGGAGAAGAGAGCCCCAAGAAGAGATGGGGCAGAGTAGGAGAATGGGGGCCACCTGGAAGAGAGTGTTAAGTGGACAAAAGGAGACTGACCTGGGCCAAGGCAGAAAGAAGCAGGCCAATAGCAGGAAATGAAAAGCAGCCCGGGAGGACAGCAGAGGAGAGAGAGCAGTAATCAGAACCACACAGAACACTTCCATAGGAAAAATGTTTTGCATTCTGCTCAGCCCAATGGCTTGCAAAACAACTGGGGATGTACACTGATTCCCCAAGGACAAGTGGATGCCAGGGCCCAGCCCTGATGCCCTCAGTCTCGACCACTGGTGAGCTACGGAAGAGCTGGCAGAAAATGGATGAGTGCCACAGCCTCCTATTCACTCAATGTTGGCTTCATCCATTGCCCCCCATCATCCCTTAATTCTTCCTTTCCATGTCACACTGCATAGACACAGATGTGACTATGAGTATTTTTCATTTGGCTGTGGCTGCCTACAGGTACAGCCCCCTGTAGGGCACTGGACCTTCTCGGCTACAGCCAGCATTCTGCTATCCTGTCTCAGCATCTTCAACACCCAGTTCCTCGGTGGGAATGAGAGGAGAGCATGGCAGCCACATCTGAGGAGAATAGAGCTACTTCACCTGAGGGTCACCTGGCTAACGACCTCATCAGCCTGCCTCGGTCCAGCAGCTGCAGCATGAGATCATCCCGAGCCTACGACTTACCAGCTGGGTGACCTTAGAATGATTTAACTACCTCTGTGTCTCAGGTCCTGGGTTGCCTGGAGTAAGGACAGTAATGTCAGGTTTAGAAGTCTGGGGCAAAGGGGTCCTGGGATGAGATAAAAATGTATAACAAGAACCTCACACAGAAGTTTGCAAACCTCAGGTAAGATGGTTTGAATAAGAATATCCACCCAACCACCCATAAGCTCAGGCATTTGAACACTTAGTCCCTAGCCGGTGACATGTTTGTTGCCATGTGGGGTCTCAGCTTCCTGCCGCATGTCTACCTGTTGTCATGCCTCCCTTCCATGATAGAATGTTATCCCTCTGTGATCATGAGTCCAAATAAATCCCTTCCATTCTTTGGGTTTGATCAGAGTGTCTTATCACAGCAATAGAAAAAATTAACTCATCTGTCATGGACCATTGAAACCAGCTAGCCCAAGTCCTCCCATTCTGAACCAAGGAGATCAGGATCTATGGGTAGAACTGTCAAAGCTCTGTGCTAGATGTCGTAGGCTACCAGAGCTGAGTTCCACCGATGCTGACTCTTGAGTTCTAGTCCTGATTTGACAACATGGATGTACCTGTGGAAAGGCGTGTGTGTTAGCAAGTGTGAAGCCCTTATCTAGGTTTCTGGGAGAGCCACAGGAATCTTGTAGTTTCTTTTTCAAGATTTGAGGGTTGGGAGCATTTATGACCCCTGAATGAAAGCCACAGCCCTGGCTGATGGAAGGTGTCTGTTGGCTCTTCCAGCTGGCAGTGTGCCCCATCTCCACCACACAGAGCAGACCACATGCACAAATGTTTCCATACAACTGGCACCTGCGACTTGCAAACACTTCTGCCTGGGGCCAGGACATGCACAATTCACCCATAAGTAGCAGGGCTGAGACTGCCTCCCTGTGGCTTAATGAGAACAGCCAGCATATAACCTGCCCCCAGCAGTAAGGGCCACAGAGGGAGGAAGGCCTGCCACCCAGTTCTAAGAGTGAGGACCAATTTATTGGGATGCACAGACTAGAAACTAAGTCCTCAGATATTCTGATGACTTTGACAGATGCTTGACACTTGCATTTGCAGGTTCTTGGAACACTAAAAATCTCAACTACTTAGATCCTTCAAATCTAAATAAATCTGCCAGGTGTTCCAAAGACAATCCTCCATTTATTTATTTGCTTTAAATATTTAAGAGACTTCCGCCACAAAAGACCTTGGAGACCATGCATGAGATGATAGAAAACCACAATTAAAAAAAAGAAGAAGAAAGAAATTAAGAGCCCCAAGGAACATCTGAGCCCATCAATCATTCCACCATCTATTTTTCTTCTGGCAGGAAGGGATTTGCTTGGGGCTGCAGTGGTTGATAGAACCACAAAGGGGGACAGTTTGACTCAGAGCTTAGGCGAACACAGCCTCAGTTTGACCTAGAGGGGACACAGTCTGCCAGTCCAAGAGAGCAAGCCCCCATACTTTCTGACTTTTACCATACCCCCTCACCCCACAAAGAGATCATGGGGAAAAGCAAGCAAAGAAGAAAACAACTGTCAGCAGTGAGTGAGGAATAACACCCTTGGCTTCAAACGGGGGACCTTCAAAATAAGAACCAACACAGCAAGGCACTTGAAATCCAACACAGAAAGACAAATTCAGTCAGAGCCCACTGGCATGAGGTTCCTAGAACAGTCACATGCATGCAGACAAAGTGCAATTGCGACATTGGGGACTATGACAGAGGAATGGAGATTTGGTTATTGCCAGGGGCCCTCATTGGAACCCATGAAAAGTTCCAGAGATGGGCAGTGTTAATGTTTATGCAATACAAATGTACCTCATGCCACTGAAGGGGAAAAAATTGGTTACAATGGCAAATGTTATGTTGTGTAGATTTTACCATAATAAAAAAGAAACATCCATAAAAGAACACTTATCTTGAAGCTAAAAGGAAACTGTTTAATATTTAATAATGTTTTACTTCAGTGTTTTTTTTTTCAAAAAGCATTAAATATCCAAAATTCTACAGTTGAAAGCTCTTCCTTAAAATAACTGGAAGCAATTTTACAAGGGAGTCCCAAGGCACAGACTTAGGAGCCCAGGGCTCAAGGACGTGGGCTTAGGAGCCCGGGCTAAAGGCTTCTCTGTGACCAGACAGACTGGCTTGGCTGACCTCTGACCAGCCACCACGCATCTCAGAGCAGGAATGTTGCTTTTTATCTCTTCGTGGAACCTCTGACATCTAGTGTGCCAACCGCACTCCCATTCCTAAGGTCCCTCCTTCCTCCCCATTGGTCAATTTCTGGGTATATTATGTAGTTGTTACACTAGAGGATGGGGGCACTACAAGCATTGATGGGAGATGTCACAATGTTGCTACATTGGACTCTCCCATGACAACTAGCTCTCTCAAAATCCAATCAATATTAAGAAGAGACCTGTTTTACACCATTAGAAATCCCACAGAGATTGGCAAGGTGGGTCAATGGGTAAGCCTGTGGAGTTGAGGTCAGATCCCTAACACAAATTTAAAAGCCAAATGGAGCAGCATGAGTTTGTAATTCTGTCTCCACCAAGCATACGAGGCAGAAATAGGGAAATGTTTGAAAACTCAGGCCAGCCACCCGTGTTTGCAGCAGTAAACAAGAGAGACCCTGTATCAAATGATGTGGAAATTGAGGACCAACACCCAAGGTTGTCCTGAGCCCTCCACAACACACAAATTCCACAGAAATTAAAAAGCAGATTTCTCAACCTTTTTTTATTCGGAGGTTATATAATTTCTCCAAAGTGTCCAGCAAGAAAAAACAGCAATAGATCTAGACCTTTGGGTCCAAAGCCTCAGTGCCTCTCCTTGAATGAATGAATGAGTAAGTGAATGAATGAGTGAATGAGTGAATGAGCAGAGTAAATGGAAGCATATAAAGCCATTGGAAGGAGAGACTCAAGAGCCTGGCCTAAGACCAACACTGAGTAGCATGCTAGGTATTTCGTGTTCACAGACCTACCACTCACACTCTTCACACACAATGGAGGGAGATTGTATGGTTGGTGGTGGGGACCTGCTCATCCATGACACTGTCCAGATCAGCGGTCTTCCAGGGAAGCAAAGCTACCAGTTCCCAGAATGGGTCACTGCAGGGCTGGTGTCTGGAGCTGCAGAGCTGCTCAGGTGAAAAGGTAGGCCAAGCCTCACTGCCCAGGTAAGGAGCCTCTACCAGCTGTGCTATGAATCCCCTAGGTCCTGTCTTGTAAGGAACAGAGGTGACAGAAATGGAGAATTTCCCTCAAGGAAATGCTACTGCTTATTTGACAAGTGCCTTCAACACTTTTGGAAGGTAAGCCACTCACCCAGCAGAACCACACGATTTGAAAAATAGCAATTTCCCCTTTCAAAAGCTGAAGAAAAAAAAAACAAAAAACAAAACAAAACAAAAACAAAAAACAAAAAACAACCCTGCTTCATCCCACTCAGGCTTTGAGAGACCTCTAACAAGCACTAGCCTTTACACTGAGATAGATTAGGAAGGATCTATTTCTAACCCCTACTGAGTTTCCAAATGGCGGGCACCTTTCTCGAAGTGACTCCTGCCCTCGCACAAATCTCCACCAGCCCCCTCAGAAATAAGGGCCCACATTAGAGAAACAGAGACTAGGCAGCTGAATGAGCTAATTAGGGCTATGTCTAGCAACAATTTCTACTGAAAAGTCTAAAGAATGTTGAATTCCCTCAGGCCCCAGGCATTAATTACTGCTCTCTACCTATTCTGAGATTGTTCATGAACCAGGAAATGGCTGCCAAAGAGAAGTCCTATAGCATGCCACACTAAGGGTACTGAGACTGTCTGCAAGGCAGAGTCATGGGGTCAGCCGATGCATCAAGATCAACTGTGAGTCTAGGGTCACACCCAAGGCACTCCACTATTTAGTAGAAGGAACAACTTTACTTGGCTATTAGCAGTTTCCCATTTAGAGTCATCTTTCTATTCCAAGATCCAATACAGGAGAACGAGTCACATTTAATCATTTCCTTATTCCTTGGTCCTCTTTAGCTTTTGAAGAACTTGACATACTTCTGTGTGCTGGTTCAGGATTGGGCAGGATGGCCCTCAATTTTGTTTTTTCTGATGTTCTCCAGACCTACATGGAGGTTACTATGTAGAACAGACTAGACTTGAACTCCTGTTTCAGCCTCCTGGGTGATGGGAAATGCTAAGTTATAGGTCTAATGGGTGGCTATGACATAGATTGATGCACACAGCCCATCAGAGAACATAGACGATACTGGTCTGCATAATATCAGGCAGACACCTAGACCGTCCTTGCCAGACTACACCAGTATCGACTTACAGTGTTCCCCTCTGTTTTTATAAGGTAAATCACCAAGTGCAGCCCACATTGGGGGCGGGGGGTGTGGAATTGGAGTTCTATCACATGATACTTTAGAACCGATTCCTCAGTAAGAGATAGATATCTGTATTGAGAAAACAAAGGAAGTTGGGGTTCGGGACTAGTCTCAGCTGTCCAATTCTGGTATTTACTACCACCTTTCCTTTCCTCTGTCAGTTGCTTAGGATAGTTGCTCTCCTTCCTCTCTCCACGGGCATGAAAAATCACCCAGACAAGGAAAGAAAAGTTCATGGGAAAGGACTTTCAGTCACCAGGCTCTACACAATGGTGTCTGAAGCTGACTGCCTTGGTCTTCCTTGCCCTTCCCCATGGGCAGCCAGGCACAAAGCCCGGATGGCCCTCAGTGAAGCCAGCACTTGCACACGTTTGGTGTTTGCAGCTGCTGCTCCCTTGCTCTCTCTTCGATGCAACACTTTCTACCTAAGTATGCTCAGAACTCCGATCCAGATCATGTCCGTGGGCTAGTCTTCTCTATCTAAGCATGCTCAGATCATGTCCGTGGGCTAGTCTTCTCTATCTAAGTATGCCCAGATCATGTCCGTGGGCTAGTCTTCTCTATCTAAGCATGCTCAGATCATGTCCGTGGGCTAGTCTTCTTTGGTCCTCCTACGTCCTTGCACAGACTTCATAGTCACCTCCTGACGATGTTTATGACTGTGAGCACTACCTCACACATCTCATTTTTTGCCTTGGTCATTTGTTCCCTTACACCAGCTTTTTCCCCTCCAGGAAGGACAGGGTCTTGCTTTGTCTTATTTCTCTCACTGAATTCCCAATGCCTAGGACAGAACTTAATGAGCTGATTCACAGGAGACATTTACTGAACAAAGACATACCTGGGAATCTTTTTGTTGCTCAGTGGTATAGGGGGATGATGTGTGTAAAATGCTCAGTGCTCTTGTAGATTCACACACCCTCACAATAACTCTGCTTCACACATCAGACTTAGCCTGTGAATGGATAAAGTTTCAATGTTGGTGGGTTTAGAAACAGTTTGGATACGAGGACTAGGTCATAGAGATGAAGACGTGGCTTTATTGTTCATGACATCTGTTCACCCTGGGCAATGACTGTCTAGAAAATGTTGAGTAAGGTTCTGAGACAAAATCTGATTTCGGTAGGAAGAAGTGTTATATGCTTAATTTTTAATGTTTAATGAGGAGCTATCATACTTAAGTCATATGTATGTATGGCTATATGATATCTATATTTAGATTATAGATTATACATTGTTATATATATATATGTATATATATATATATTCTCATATACATACTATTCCTCATCCATGGTGTATATCTGATTTTCTAATGTCCATAGAGTGAATTTAAGCACAGGTTTGAAAACTTCCTTACCTACACCATAGCTGGGGAATTCTACATAGAGTCAGATAATAAACATTTTAGGCTTCATGGACCCTGCTATGACACAGCTGTAGCAAGTGCTCCACTTGTCTACTAAAGGGAAAAGCAGCCATGGAGTGTAAATCAATGGCTAATAGGTGTGGCTATAGTCCAATAAGATTCTCTTTGCAAAATAGGCTGCAGGCTAGGTTAGGTAGGCTGTGTTTTGCCAACCTCTGAATTTCTATCTACTACCCTTTCAACAGCCCTTAAAATACAGACAATTTTTTTTTTAAAAAAAAATCCCTAATAAAAAATTATTAGTCATTCTTTTCTCATTCATTGGACAGCTTATCCTACTATCCAGAGTTTATTTCCATATTGCATTTTCTGGCACCGTAAGAGTTATCAAAAAAAAAAAATGTCACCAGTCACCAAATGTTTCATTAATTATTGTAAACATCTTTAGAAAGAATGCCACAGTGGGTTTCTTTCACTGAGTGATTTATTTCAGATACAATTTCTGTTTAATTAATAGGGGATTTTGATGTGACCCACAGGGTATGAGAACCAACGGAGTCTGCTGTTTAGTTAGGAGCAAGCTGCAAGTCTGCCCATGCCTGTTGAAAAAGAAACAAACAAGCAAAAAAAAGAAAAAAAGAAAAGAAAAAAAAACTTTTACCAAAAAGGAAAAAGTAAGCTGGCATTTTTCAGTTATGAATATCCAGCCAATCACTCAATAAAGGTACCAGTGGGACATCTTTAAAAGCAAATTAAAAGATTGTGGAGGAAGGACTAAGATGCCCAACAGTAAAAAAAGGAGAGGCAACAGAATTTGGCTTCCTTATGACATGCTTCAAAATAATGCCATCTCTCAGCTGCCTGAGTTTTGTATCTATGCCATAAGTCCTTAGAAAATCCTAAGCCAGCAAAAAAACATCAGGATCAAGAGTCTGATTTATTAGGCTATGCCTGGCACCAGATAGCAAAAGTCAGAAGACATGGTTCCTGCACTTGAGGAGCCAAGTCTGCCTTTAAGTGGCTGCATTTGAACTTCTGGTATCCTGAAAGCATTTAATCACTTATCTAAGCAATAAAGCTTATTTTCTGAGGGTGCATTTGGAGGGAAGATGGTTGTTGTTTTCAATTACCAATAAGCAAAATGCCTCCTCCACATTTCCCAAAACACCAGGTTACATTAGTTTCAGTTTTAATATCCTGCCAAAAAGAAAAAAAAAAGTTCCCCAAATATGAGGCAAATACATCTGTCTAATATTGCTGTTCAAAATGCCACTGCATTAAATAAAATTCCGTGCTGTAAAATTTTGCAAGGTGATAAAACAAAAAATGATATAATAAATATAAAACATCTGCATCTTTAACAAGACATTCGGAAACCAATTTCATTTATATTTAAACCTGTTTTGAAGGGTTTCTAGTTTTGAAAAGCATCCTACCTACGGTATATTAGATTCCCCCTCCCCGCCTCCACCGCAGCAGGCCAAACACTAAAGAGCTGGTGTTCAGTCGGAGAACTGGAGGGAAGAGTTCACTGTTGTGTGTTCCAGAAGGGACCTTACACGAATTTTCGGCTGGCTTCTCATCATAAAAGGGGGGACACACATCCCATCAGCAATCTTACAAAATGGAATACTCACATTCACACAAAATTGTGTTAAAACAACATTAGGTTCCTGGCAACCGTTTGACAGAGACCATGAAAAGCAGAGTTTAGCAATGACTCTGGTTCCATGTGCCTAGGCAAGCAGTTCCTAAACAATGGAAGGACTGTAAGGACCACCCACTGCCTCTGCTGAGGTGGGCTTTAGTGGAAAAGTGCGGAGCTCAACTATGATGAGACCTCTTCCAGTCTGGCTGGGAAAGCTCGCATCTGAACATCTGGGCATTGAATCTACAACAGCTCAGAAAGGTCTCGGGTTTCCTTTCAAAAATACCAAAGAAACAAAGACAAACAACATTTGAGGGGCAGCAAGGGATGAGGGACAGAGCCATGCATCTGGTTGCTGCAACTCTAAACATCCTCCATGGTGGCTTGTTAGCAAGAAGAGAGCTTCGACGAGTGGGTTTCCAGAAGGGTGGGGGGTAGTCTGCCGTGACCCACCTACCCAAAACACCACATTACCTGTCATGCCTCT
Organism: Montemys delectorum; assembly: GCA_019843815.1. NCBI lineage: Eukaryota > Metazoa > Chordata > Mammalia > Rodentia > Muridae > Montemys > Montemys delectorum. The sequence goes on along the minus strand of JADRCD010205661.1, from coordinate 2,582 downwards.
CATCTGTTGCTTGATTAAAATTCCAGTTGTCAAGCTGCCAAATCAGAAGCGACTTCTTTGCCTGGTTCATCACCAACAGCAAAACAGATAAACTGTGCTTAAAATTGTCAAGAAAAGCTAGTCAGATGATACAGGCATGTGATCCTTCTGCCTCAGCATCCCCTGGGGTTCAATGGAGTTGAGACAGGAGAATCAAAAGTCCAAGGTTGAAGTGAGCTACAGAGTAAGTTCAAGGTGGGTGGTTAATGATACCCTATCTCAAAATGAAAAAGCAAGAGGACCTAAGAATTTAGCCTGCCCAGCCTTGAGCAAGAGTTATAACCTCGTACCACAGATAACCTGATTAGCTCACCTGGCCTATTTCAAGTTACATTGCTGATAGCTATCCCTGAAGCAGTACATTTTCATGCCATCACTAAATGCTAAGATATTACATTGAAAACATATTCTGGGGAAGTTTTGTCTTTGTTTCCACTCCTGATTTTGCTTTTGTGTTTTGTTTGTTTGTTTATTTGGTTGGTTGGTTGGTTTTTGTTTTTGTTTTTGAGACAGAGTCTACACAATGGAGTACTACTCAGCTATTAAAAACAATGAATTTATGAAATTCTTGGGGAAATGGGTGGATCTGGAGAATATCATCCTGAGTGAGGTAACCCAATCACAAAAGAACACACATGGTATGCACTCTCTGATAAGTGGATATTAGCCCAGAAGATCAGAATACACAAAGTACAATCCACAAACCACAAGAAACTCAAGAAGAAGGAAGACCAAAGTGTGGATGCTTCGTTCCTCCTTGAAAGGGGGAACAGGATGCCCATGGAAGGAGTTATAGAGACTAACTATGGAGCAGAGACTGAAGGAAGGAGGGTCCACCTGGGAGTCCTTCCCATATTCAATCATTGAGTCCAGACTCTATTCTGGATGCCAGCAGGAGCCTGATATAGCTGTCTCCTGGAAGGTTCTGACAGTACCCGACTGATAGAGAGGTGGAGGCTCACAGCCATCCATTGAACTGAGTACAGGGTCCCCAGTGAGGAAGCTGGAGAGAGGACCTAGGGATCTGAAGGGCTTGCAGCCCCTTAGGACGAACAACAATGTGAACTACCTGGTACCCTCAGAGCTCCCAGGGACTGGACTGCCAACCAAGAAGTACACATGCTGGGACTGGTGGCTCCAGCAGCATATGTATAGCAGAGGATGGCCAAGTGGGTCATTGGTTGGAGGAGAGGCCCTTGGCCCTGTGAAGGTTCTGTGCCCCAGTGTGGGGGAATGCCAGGGCCAGGGAGCAGGAGGGGGGGTGGTGAGCAGAGGGAAGGGGGAGGGAACAAGGGTTTGTTTTTGTTTTTGTTTTTGTTTTATTTTTTCTTCTTTTGAAGGGGAACCTGGGAGGGGAGATGTTGTATGACAGGTGAATGGAGAGGACATTTAATTAAAAAAAAAAATAGAAAGAAAGAAAAGAAAAGAAAAGAAAAGAAAAGAAAAGAAAAGAAAAGAAAA
>JADRCD010205660.1:2029-21166 GCA_019843815.1 Montemys delectorum | reverse complement strand
CAACATGTAATAAGGACACATGCTCCACCATGTTCATCGCAGCCTTATTTATAATAGCCAGAAAGTGGAAACAACCCAGATGTCCCTCAACAGAGGAATGGTTACAGAAACTGTGGTACATCTACACAATGGAGTACTACTCAGCTATTAAAAACAATGAATTTATGAAATTCTTAGGGAAATGGATGGATCTGGAGAGTACCGTCCTGAGTGAGGTAACCCAATCATGAAAGAACATACATGGTATGCATTCTCTGATAAGTGGTTATTAGCCCAGAAGTTTGGAATACAGGAAGAATAACCCACAAACCACAAGAAACTTAAGAAGAAAGAAGACCAAAAGAAAGAAAGAAGACCCTTTTTTGGTTCCCAAAAAAAGGGAACCAAATACCCACAGAAGGAGTGGCAGAGATTAACTATGGAGCAGAGACGGAAGGAAGGACAAGCATATAGCTATCTCCTGAGAGGCTCTTACAATACCTGACTAATACAGATGTAAAGGCTCACAGCCATTCATTGAACTGAGTACATGGTCCCCAATGAAGGAGTTAGAGAAAGGTTCTATGGAGCTGAAGGGTTTGCAGCCCCTTAGGACGAACAACAATTACCAACTAGTACCCTCAGATCTCCCAGGGATCCAGCCACCAATCAAGGACTATACATGGTGGGACTGAATGTTCTGGCAGCATGTGTATAGTAGAGGATTGAAAATTCGATCATCAATAGGAGTAAAGGACCTTGGCCTTGTGAAGATTTTGTGCCCCAGTGTAGCAGAATGCCAGGGCCAATAAGTGGGAGAGGGTGGGGTGGCAGGCATGGGGAGGGGGAGGCAAAAGGGGTTTGTTCTTGTTGTTTTTGTTTGTTTGTTTGTTTGTTTGGAGGGGAACCTGGGAAAGGAGAAATTTACATGTAAATAAAGAAAACATCTAAAAAAACATTCAAGAGAGAAAGAAAGAAAGAAGTGAAGAAAGAAAAAATAAATGAACGAACTCTCGGGAGATTTTCAGCCGCTAGTAGAAAATGCTGTGAAGTCAAGAAGACCTGAATTGGGATCTCAACACTTTTATAACTATGTAGATAAGGATTGAAGGAAGCAGGTTGGAAATAAAAGAGAGCAGACAGACATCTCCAGAAACAGAATTGTTCCGTTAATCAGAACAACTGAAGGGCTGCAATCTCTCAGGAAGTGGAGACTATACACATGTGGGGTGGTGGTTGTGGGATTTGGGTATTTTTGGAGGCATCCATCTGTAGGTCAGTTCCCCAGGAGTCTGGAGGTGGTCGATCCCAGAGGAGTCTGGTGTGTGGGTCTCCTTATCAGGACAAACTTCTACAGGTGTCGCCATCCAAGTCAACTTTCCTGACCAGTTTCTGGCTTTTCAAGCTCTTAGGTCATTAACCCTTCAGTAACAAGCTGGTTATAATCTCATAGGTGCTTGGACACTGGAGGATTACTGGGACTTGTGGCTCACTAGCATAGATGAAAATGGTTGGCTTCAGACCTAGCCTCCAAGGTCTATCATGGAGAGTGATAGAAGAGAACATTTGCTCTATTTTACTGGCTGCCATATGTGTGCATATACCATAGTCATACACTCCCACTCCTTCCAAAAAATGAAGCCTCTGGCCTGAGACTAGTTCAATGGTAGGGCATGTTGCCGAGTGTGCACAAGACCTTAGGACACAACGTCTAATATTAATGCTAGTAAGATAAGGATCAACTAGTGGGGCTATATGACTTTGTCTGCTATTACAGAAGCCAGTTCCTTAGGTAAATCTAGGAGGCCCTGGATTTGGTATAGAATTAAGAATTAAGTTTCTAGTTCTAAAAGTCTAATTTGGGTATGTTGAAAAGTGATCACAGTTAACAAAGTATTTCCAACACAAGCCCTGGATGTGGGTGTTATGGTATGATGTGGTATGTAATATCATCTTATGGAATTCCTGTCAGGATTCACATCTTCAAAAGTATCTCTGGATGATATACTAGGAGTCACTGAAGGGTTGCTATGGAAAGAGCAAAGGAGCAAACACTATGTAAACACAAAGTGAGACCCTGGATTGAATTGGGGAACAGAGAGACTCATGGGAGAGCTGGAGACATTGAAAAGATCTGTAAATGTATTTGTATTATCATACTAATGTATAACTTCCTGATACTGGTAATTATACAGGACAAGGTGTCAGGTATTTGTTGACATTAATGGGCCTGGGGAGAGTGCATAGAATGATATTATTCTTTGCAACTTTGAAAAGACTGAAATTACTCAATAAATTAATAAAAAATCCTATGTATGAATGCCATCCAAATTCATAATCAAAATAAATTCAGTTTTATTTTTTGTACATTAATATTCCCAGTGATTACAAGTAGTTTATTTAAGTATAAAGATATTTATGTAAATATGGGCAATATTGAGCTTTGAATGTTTTAAACTGTTATATTAACATGTATCTGTACTTCAGAGTGGGCTTGACTACAGATTTCCCCTGTACTTTCTGAATATTGCCTTAAAAGTGTTGTTAACTGTATTTACAATACAACATATTACAAAAAGCTGGAAGGCTTTGCTTTATGAATCAACTCTTTTGAGGATATTTGCAGTTAAGTGTCTCTATAAATCCTTGAAAATACTATTTTAAATATTACTTGGTATAAGAAAAATGCTATGTACAGGTAAGAAATTGTCAAAAAAGCAAATTCAATTAGTTAAAAAAAAAAAAAAGAAAGAAAGAAAGAAAGAAAGAAAAAAGAAAGGTTGCTCTTTGTATTTAAGTAGGCACCTTGTCAGCCCTCCAGCACACTGCTCTTGCTTGCTTTACTGCCCTCTAGAGGTAAACTAGTGGGAACTTACGTTGTTATGGGTTCCTAAATAGGAAATGCGGCTTGGAACTTCCTGTAGCTGGTGGAGGGAGATAAATGTGGTTTATTCACATGTACATTATTTTAACGAAGTATCACACTCTTAAATTTTATATCATACTGCTTGACTGTTGTTGCAAGGCTCAATGTTTATTTTAGCTATGCCTGTCACACTAGCCTGGTGCCAAGTGTGTACACAAGACATAGCGGCCAAGGAAATTTCATCAATAGAAACTCTGTTCTCCAGATCTTTCCTCCCTGGCATGAAATCCTTCTGCCTCCATAATAGCCAATCCTTCCTTAAGGCATCTTAAGACTCTGTTTCTCTCTTTTTCCTTTACGGAAAAGAAAAAGGGACAGGAGGGCAGGGCATGGTTAAACTCTACTACGACACTCATGGGCTACGCACGGTGGAAATTTGTACATATTCACATCAACTTACTTCCACTTGCACACTCCCTTTTTGAGCTCCAGTGTTAGCACCGCTGGCATGATGTTTGCATGGACTATCTTAATTAGCTTAAAAATCTTTATATATAAATAAAATGTATAATTATCTAAGAATTTTTAAACATCACATTTTTATTAGAACTACTGAGAATTTATCCTCCCAAAATAGAGAACAAATGGAATTTGTCAGGACTAACACGATATATTTTAAATCATGTAAAAGTTTTCTGAAGTAGTTTAAGTATTTAAAAAAAAGTATCCATTGATTAGGTTTTTTTTTTTTTTTTTAAGATTAGAAGTAGAGGCTAACCAGACTGACTAATGAGCTGAATTATTTTGAAAGAACATTTGCAATATGATCTTAAATTCTTACCATTATTGTTATTGTCATTTTTGTTTTCTCTGAGCAGCACAAACATCACCACAATGGGGAGCTGAATGGTTTCAATAGCTAATGACTGAACCTTTCACCCCAGGCTCTCCTTCACATTAGGCTGCAGTTTAAAGTGATTGACAGCCATTTCATAGTGTCCTGCCAAAGAACTGGGGGCCAAAATCATCCAAATTATGGAGAGAAAATGCCCCTAATAGAAAAAAAAATAAAGGCAGAAGTGAAATGACCAGTGTAGCTGGAACTAATTGGCCCCCTTCCTGGCACAAGGACTGAATAATCTCTTGAATTTGGTGGTGGACCCTTGCAGGTTGGAACTACGAATTGGCAGGTTAGCATAAGGGGAGGCCATATCCCCCTAGTATGGGACACTTCTGTTCTGTGAATTTCCATTTTGTGGAGCTGTCAATCTGTGGCTTTTGTAAGCCTTAAACTTTCTTTAGAAACAACACGACATAAAAAAAAAAAAAAATGACCCTACCTCCGAAACTACCACATAAATCAGCTTGATTAGTAATCTCTATTAAGAGACACTGAGTTTTAAATAGACTGGGTATTTAAGATACAGAATGAAGGACTTGGCAGGGCCAAATAGGGAAATCTGAACAGCATCTGCCCTGCCCCTTCCGAGCACTTGTATGAGTTTTAAGCCTATTCACAAATGCACTAAATTATAAAAGTGCAAATTATAGCTGCCCACAAGCAGCCTTTCAGACATTAGGAGGCGAGTGTGTACCATCAGCATTTTATTAAAGATACAGGAATCTTGAGAAAATGTTTTATAATAAGAAAACCAAAGGTGACAGTCCCTTCGATATGAGCCCATTAACTGCAGCTCACTTTGAGCATTCTTTTTCATTAGCAAGAATTTGATCTTTTTTTTTTTTTTTCTATCCTGAATTTGTATTTTTAGCTCTATATACGAAAGCCACAGATGGGCTATTGCTATGTCATTTCCATGGCTTCATACAGATTACCAAATGTATGCAATTGTCCCATGGTCCCTTAATAGACCACCAGCTTTTTCATACATCTTCCACGGATGGCATTTCTGTGGATAAACACCATTCACAAAGAAACGTGCCATATGCCCTGCTGTACGCTAAGGTGCGACAAAGCACTTCTTTAAAAAGGTGCTCCTTCTCTCATAATGTCCTGCCATGGCTTTTAAATTTTTTGATTATTTTTTAATTTAAGTTATATATATATTTCTCTCTCTCTCTCTCTCTTTTTTATCCTACAGGTCCTTTGGGTATAAATTATGCCTCCCAATTTAGTGCTTTTATTGGATCCCTGAGTGTGTGAATGACTGTGTCTTTTTGTCTGTATGTGTTTCTTGTGTCTTTTCCTGGGCTCTTTCCCCACTGTTGATTTGTCTTGTACAATTTTGATGTGATAGTTTTGTCTTATCTGTTTATATTTTATTTTTATCTCTTAGAAGCCTCTTATTTTCTAATGAGGAACAGAAAGGGAGTGGATCTGGATGGGAGGGGATGTGGGAAGGAACTGGGAGGAGCAGAGAGAGGAAAGCCATAAAAAAATCTATTTTCAACAAAATGAAATAAATTATACCTGCATTATTTATTAATTTAGAGACTGGTTTTTGGATATACATTAGAACCCAAAATTTGTTGAATGAAATAGGATATACCATAAATAGTTTCTAACATACTTGACCCTAAAAATCTCCCAGCACATTCTTTTCTGGACCATAAGACTCAAAATTTTATATCTAAATGTCTCCTTCTGGGACACATAATCAATATCTCTGGCTACTATTAGATAGTCTTTCATTGACGTTAAACATTGCTAGATTATAGAGTTGGAACAAAAGCTCAGTGTTTGTGATAAAGTGTTTGCTGCTCAAGTATGTGACCTGAATTCAAGTCTTCAGTAGCTATGTAAAAGCCTGGATTTGGTGGCATGTTTCTCTCATCCTAGTCCTAAGGGTAGGGAGTGGAGACAGGCAAGTCCCAGGGTGCATTATCCAGCTAGTCTACTTCGAGAGACCTTGTCTCAACAATAAAAAATAAGGTGGAGAGAGGGGTAGACACTTAAAAAGTCCACCTCTGACTTTGACACTTGCAAACACAGGGTACTACAACAGGCACACACAGGTATGCGTGTATGCTCATAGACACAATTGCTAGATCAGGGATGTGAAAAACAGGTGTGTATGTGTCAGGTGTGTGTGTGTTTCATTTAGTAAAGGAGTTTAGAGTTATTCTAACAACATGTTTAAATTTTATACTTCTATGATAAAATGTATTCTTTTCAAGTTTGCTATAGTTTTTACTTTTCCATTAGGGGTCTGCAATAGAGGGCCTAAATAAAAATAATGTACCAGCAAGAGTAATTATTCAAGACCATTCCAAGATCAGTATTTGATTTCCTTATGCCAAATGCAACTGTATAACATTCAAACATTTGAAGACTACTGATGTGTGTCTTTCATTTTATTTTGCACATGACAACTGTTTTTAAGGCTGCAAAATCCTTAAAATCTTGAACTATAGGCATTGTGTGTCTCTTACCACTTTGAAATGCCTATTGTTGAAGCAAACATGAATTCTAAGTCAATGGATGTTGGATTTATACCCTGATACAAAATGATATATTAAACTCTCCAGTAAAGTACTTCACTTTTACCTAGAAGTGCTTATGGATTATGCAAATAACAGCATCGACATCAGTGTGAGACAGCAATGTGGTAGCTTCATTGCTCCTCTAGGTGTAGAATGTACATTTTCACATTACTTTTAAAAACTGGGATTTCTAAAAGCTGTTGAAGTAATAGCTAATAAAACTGACTCTTATGTGATCCACTGCTAAAGAAAATTGGCTGGGTAATAATCTCAAGTTTTTCAGAACCTCCAGAAATCATTTAAAACACTCTTCAATATCACATAAACTAATCATGTCTGCAGAGTTTATCCTAAGCAAAAAGAAAAAGAATCACAAAAAGAGGAGAAAATACCATTCCAAAGACAATCATTTAAAATTACACTGTCTTTGTTTTTTGTTTTAATTAAAAACAATGATACTATCACACTGGGTATGGTGGCACATGCATGCAATCCTAGCTCTTGGGAATCTGAGGCAAGAAGGTTGTGAGTTAAAGTGTTTGACTAGCCTGAGATTCATAGTAGTAAGAGCCTGTCCCCAAACTTGCACAGACACATACAGAGAAACACAGAGAAACACAGACAGACAGATACACACACTATAGATAAGGAAACACACAAACAAAACCCAAAATAAAAACAAAGCAAGCAACAAGACGTGGTTCTTGAATCTTTTTTTTTTTTTTCACATACCCTTTTAAAGAAAGCTAGCTGAGGTTTTAATTACATTTGAGATAACTTAATATTGTATATTTCCAATCTATATCCTACTTGTAGCATTCATTATTATCCTCAAATACACTGCTTTTTACAAAGATAGAGCTGTTTACAGTTTGGTTTGCTGTCGGGTTTAGAGGCCTATAACTGAGTGCTCGCAGTTCTGATTCTGGCAGATGTGTGGCTGGTTGGTGTGTGGCTGTCTCTGTTGGGGTTGCTGTGTTTGCAGCCATGCTGACAACATCCACCAGAGAGCAGAACAGCTCCGACACCCACATCCTTCACACTAGGAATAGATGGAGACAGTAACAAAGCCAGATCTTTGACCAAACAACCAGGAGTGCAGTTCATTTCAAAGGTCAGCGCATATTTAAGCCTGCTTCATTACTGCCACCTTTATGCCTGAGATTTTCATTAAAAAAAAAATCAGTTTACCCTGGCTCCTTTAGCAACAGGAAAATGAAAGTGCTGAGTCCTATTTTCATTTGGGGATATCAAAGTTTTATCAAATTATAGAGGTGGCGTTTCAGAGTATTTCATATCTGATCAAGAGAGAAATCCAAAAATAATCTTCTTTATTCAGGAGTCTTTGAGGCAGAGGGAATGTTTTATTTTTTATTTAATATTGTGCCCAACTTAATCATGTTGAATTCAGAGAGAAAATAGACATTTAAAAGCAATCTATAATAAAAAAATTTGGAGTTCAATATTTTTATTTACAGTTTTTAATGAAAACACCTCAATTTATCTTCTTTTGGCATTTACTTGCTGTTTTGTAAAATGAATATATACTAGCTTTTATTTTAAGGATGGTGAACAAGTGAATAATTATAAATATTTACTTTTTATTTGCCTTTAAGATTAAAGCAAGGACACTTTAACTATTTTATAACAAACCCTCATTTTTCTTTCCTACTTTATACATTCAGTATATATATATATATATATATATATATATATATATATATATATATAAAAGATGATGTGAAATATGATAGAAACATTAATTTGGTTAGTACATATTAAAGAATTCCAAATATGTTTTGTCCAAATATTCTCTTTATACAGTATTTGTTTTAAGTAGAACAATTGATCATAGAGGTTTTTCCTATCTTATTTGCAAAATACTGTTCTTAATCAAGACTCTTGATAACAAAATGAGAGAGAGAGAGGGAGAAAGGGAGAGAGAGGAGAGAGAAAGAAGAAAGAGAGAGAAGGAGAGGGAGAAGAGAGAGAGGAGAGAGAGAGGGAGAGAGGAGAGAGAGGGAGAGAGAGAGAGGGAGAGGGAGAGAGGGAGATGGAGAGAGAGGGGAGAGAGAGGGGAGAGAGGAGAGGGGGAGAGAGGAGAGAGGGGGAGGAGAGAGGGGAGAGAGGGAAAGAAGGGGAGAGAGAGGGAAAGAGGGAGAGGGAGAGGGAGAGAGAGAGAGGAGAGAGAGAGGAGAGGAATTTGGTAACTTGTTTGGAATTGAAGTGCCTGTCAGGCGTCTTAAAAAAATGACAACATGTGTAGTGAAAAGTTTTAAAACAGAGACGCTGTCTGTCATCTTTTTAGATCATAGAAATTCCTCAGAGAAACACTACCACTCTCAAGTTATGTAGCATAATGTGTGCACGTATATATGCATATATTGATGATACTTTAAGCTGGATTATTTTAGGTTTGGCATTCTTGTATTCTTGAAATGAATAAATGTATTATAACTGTGAGTGAAAGAGGGAAATATATTTATATATGTATATGTATACATATATATTTGAATTCTTTTAGATTTGTAAATGTGTCTTGTAAAACTATTAGGTATATTGTTAATAATGTATTTATAAAATATTTTGTAATAATGAGGAAACCAACATGGCTTAAAACCCAGTTATGCACTCTGAATCTGGACTACTTCCCTGGGTTCTGAAGGCTGCTTAGAATTGCTGTGTTCCTGTTTGATTTTAGGAGAGCTATCTGTATAAATCTGTGAGAATGTTCTAGATCTGTGAGAATGTTCTAGAAAATGTATTAGCAGGGCTTTAGGATAAAAAAAAACCATAAGAAATGTAAAACATGACAAATCTGGCAGAAGCAGAATCTCAAGTCTCTCTGGCTATCTCTCCATGTAAGTCTATCTACCTGAAGAACTGTTGGTCTTCTAACTATTAAGTGAAGTGCTACTTGTTATAAACCGTAATGTGACTATCACGTAGACTTAAAATTTTTTTTTCTTAAATGCTATTTAAAATGACAAAAGGAAACGAAGGCATTGATTAGGAAGCTGTATGTACACATTAAAGGAAGTAACCATGTATTGATTGTCTACTACTTGTATAGCAGTACCTTCTCACATAAGCTTTCCAGTGATGCTGAGAGAGATGGCCAATGCAGGACACTTCCAGAGATTCGAGACTTTCGTCTTCAAAAGCTTAACTGGTAACAGTTAACTAACCAGTACTTGATCCTCGGTTATCACACTGCATTTTTTGTTGTTGTTGTTGTTGTTGTTGTTGTTGTTGTTGTTGTTGTTGTTCTCTCCTTGGTGTGTTAGAAATTCCTGGGCTTCCTTTGTGGATATGGAGTTACCTGCATTAAAAAACAAGCAACCTCCCCCTCCCTTCCCACCAGCTGTTCATCCAGTACCACTATCACTTGTAACAGGAAAACTTAAGCCCTTGTGTGCGTGCGTGCGTGCGTGCATGTGTGCGTGTGTGTGCGCTCGTGCATGTATTACTTATAACTCGATTATAAAAATGGAGGCTTTACATGTGAAAAATCAGTTTGTGCCAGTTTTGAATAATGGAGATTTTTCTTCTGATGTGAGATTTAGTGACGATAGCTTTAAGTATGTCAATCATGTTAGGAATAGAAATTATAACCAGATTGATCGTTCAAAACCCTGAATTTAAAAAGTTTACTGTACAACAAAGACTGAAGAATTACATTGTAATTTTTTTTCTTCAAAATCAATTTCTGAGAGGTTCAAAGATCAAATATTAGAGGCAAGGAAAGTCAGGTGAGTCAGGCATTTCATTCTTTACTGTGGCTTTTCACTTTGCAAACCTAGCATGACCATGGTTTGAAATGATGCAAGCGAAAACAGTATTTCAAAGTCTGTTTCCTTTTCAAAGCTGAGAAATTCACTTCAAATGATGGCTTACAGGTAGAAGTGACCTCGAACTCTTTCTTAGAATTTGAGTTAGGTTTATACGTGCAGGTAGATGATCTTTGGCTTCACTTTAGAATTCGAGCTAGAGATTCTGAAAACTGAATAGCCTTTTATAGCAGCTCAGTGCCTGCTACAGTGCAACTGCCAGAGGTGATTGCAACTGTGGCTGTGCATGACGCTTTTCATCATATGCATGTACTTATTAATCTGAGGTGCTTAGCTGTACAGTTGGAAGATGATAATTTCCAAAATCATTATTTATATGGACTATGTTAAAACATCCCAGAGTTTTCAATGATCCGCACCTCCAGATTCCATTTTAAAAAATAAACACCTTAGACTTCAAGCAGCATGATTATTTAATACAAAAATAAAGACAAGATCTGGGAATGTACCTCAGTGGTAGAGACTTGCTTAGCTTGCTCACAAATCCCCAGTATCAACAAAATAAGAACAACCAGGGCAAATGTCAGGTTCCCCTACTCCCAATGTAACCACTGCCTTTTGCTGAGTTCTCAGGCTCCATTAACATTAAATTCACCACCATTAAAACATTCTACAAACACCATGATAAAAATCTGAATCTCCGTTGTGTTGTGAAGGTTGGCAAGAAATCTGGCACAATGAAGATAAATCTCACTTGTAGATTTTTTGAGGATTGAAACACTTCTACCTCACCATGCAAAGACGACAAGACACATTTGCAGGATATTGTTCAAGAAGCACATTTACATTTGAGTTGATGCTATTTGAAGGTTTTAAGAGGCACAGAAATGATATGTGCGCCTCAGTACTCCAGGCCTCAGCAAACAGGTCCCACGTAGTGAAGTAGATGAAAGGGTGACAGGCACAGGACACTTTCTTATATATTAACACTTAAAATAAAAGGGAATGGCAGCGCTGCAGGGACTTCATGGATTTAACCCAGTATTCTACTCAAAAAGGAAAAGAATATGTTTTTAGGGAGAGTGTTGGCTCTAGCTCAGATGATAACATATTTTAAATAATGCAGGGACTATATTTCTGTAGAATCAGAGTTTGTCATTTTGATGTTTGGCTTGACATTCTAATACTTTGTATTTTCTTCATACTAAGTTAAATACTGCAGAATTCTTATTCATCTTTTCTTTATCAGAATTCACGTTTTTAGCTAAGAATCCTCATGTGGCTTTTTGTACATTTAAAATTATAAGTAATATATTTTATTTTCTTAGCATATACTGAAATGTAGGCTCTTTCATATACAGGTCCAGACTAATTTTAGAATGGGAGTTTAAAATTTCACAGTTCATTATTAATCTGCAAGGCTAAACACCTGAGCTAGTGTTTGAACTCATAAAGAAATTCTGAAAACAAAATGCACTTAGCTGTAAACCTGGTCTCTGAAGGTTCACTTTCTAGAATCACTTGTGGTCTGCATGGATTATTTTTAAGGGAAGTTCTTGTACAAAAGTTCAAGGGTCTGATATTTACATGTTCCCTTTGCATAGCACACTAACCTGATTTGTGAGGAAATGAAGGGAATTTAAATTAAAATTTTTGGCCATGAATGTAAAATTGATGAGTGTTTGCATATAGCACAGAGTCGGGGAATTTTTTAAAAGTCATCCATATAGTAGTGGAAATTTTAATAAACAATAGTTCTAATACAATTTCTTTATGGAAACAGCATAGTATTTATGGGGTGACATTTTGAGTATGTTAAGAAAAATCAATTAAGATTAGCTTTATTTTTCCTATTTTACTACACACCTTTGGAGGTTTAAATGCCTGAATTACCACTTCTAATTTGGATTTAATTCCAGGCAGGCATTTCATTAACCTGTTCCTGGCTCTCTCTGTAGCTGGTCTGGTGAAAAACCAGGCAGAAACTTTTCTGAACAGATTGTTGGCACTGTCCATGGTTGGAGGTATTTTCGAGTCTGAGGGCACCATGATAAGTTTTGTTGTGGTTACACTAGAGTGTTAGAGCGTTCATGTTCATGTTGGTTTAAATGGTATCATATAAGCTAATGCTACCTAATAATATTTAAATAAAAGTTATGAGATAGTATTAGACAAGAAATATTTTAAGTAATAGTTCTCTGAAATTAATTTGACTGCTTCAGATCTGGAATAAAGACATCAACATTGAGGTGTGTTCCTAAATTTTGCTACTTATGCAGTGAACTATTGGAATTGTAAGTAAAACTTTATGGTTGATTTCTCTCCAAATTAGGTGTAAGAAGCTCAGAGGAAGGGCTTAGAAATATTGTAAGTAGATGTAATCATACATTTCCCTGGGTATAATAAAATTTCCTCTTATATTCATTAAAACTCTCAGTTATATGCTGGTGAAATAAATTATATGAATAAAATTGGCACTGAAATGCATAAAATAACTTTTCACATTAAAGTTACTTTTAAAAATTATATTTACTTCCGATTTTAGTTTGATATATTTGCATTGCTCAATAAAGCATTTTGGTTCAGGTGAGAGAATTTTAAAATCTGCACTGGCTAAAAACAAACAAACAAACAAACAAACAAACAAACACTCTTTGAATTTTAAATATAAAAGCACTCCATAGTTGTGAGGTGGAGGCAAAGGTTTAAAAGTCCAAGGCCAACTTTGAGTCCATACTTGCAAACTAGTCTAGGCGCATGAGAGTGTCTCAAAAAAGGGAAAGTAAAAAAAAAAAAAGAAAAAAGCAGCATTCTGAAGTTCAACTCTTTATCCAACACCCACCTTAAACTCTCTGGTTCAAGTTTATTGGTTGTTAACCTTCTGAATGAGGAAGCGTGTACTTGTCACTTGTGCCTATCAGTCTTGTGTGTGTGTGTGTGTGTCTGTGTGTGTGTGTGTGTGTGTGTGTGGAGGTTGTCAGTTGCTCTGGTCTTTTGCTTATTTTGAGATTGCTGTCTTGCTTGCTTACTTCAAGATCAAGTCCATATGACAGTAAGTTTTATTTGCTATTTTGTGTTGGACAGTAAGAAGAAGCTATTAGAATGTCACTCATTAACAACCACCCTACAAGGACAATCAAAACTTAACTCTTGCTCCATTTCTTCATATCTACGTTTTACTTTTCTGGTCTGATAAAAGTTTTAGATAGAGTTCAGCCAACACCTGTTCAGAAGGCCTGGCACTAGTTTAGACTCCTTCGTGGAAAAAGAGAAATGAGGCAAGAAGTCATGTCTTGAAACTTCTATGCGAGTGGGAATAGGCAAACAAGGAACTTAAATGCTTTCTATCTTAAGCACACCATTGGATCAAATTGCTTGCCTTCACTTGACTTTCCCATCAGACTTGCTATTTTTGAGATTTTTTTTTTCCCCAACAAACAAATATTTATTGAGTGCCTGCCATGTGCCAGGCACTGTTTGCTCCCAATGATAAAACAAAATGAAACAAAAATAGGACAGAAAGAAATGGGTGGAGGACAAAGGGCAGTTAGAGAAAGCTGAGGGAAGCCTGAGGTGGTGCAATGCAAGGCCCTCTGCCTTAGGCCTCTTCTGCCTCCTCTCCGAAGTCCTCTTCCTATTCTGTGGTGACATCCTGGTGCTGCTGATACTCAGAGACGAGGTCATTCATGTTGCGCTCTCGGCTTCCATGAACTCTTACCTTGTCCATGCCCTTATACCAGCAGAGGAAAGCTTTCCCGCGGAACATCGCCTTAAACTGCTCCACGACACACTTGAAGAGGTCCTGGATGGCCATGCTGTTCTCAATGAAGGTGACTGCCACCTTGAGGCCACGTGGTGGGATGTCCCAGACAGCTGTCTTGACACTCACTGCTGGGGATTCATTCCACGAAGTAGCTGCTATTCTTATTCTTCACATTGAGCGTCTGCTCATCTACACAAGATCGTTTAATTGATTGTTTTATGTCAAACAACTTTTATACTACCCATTTTTATTGTCATAATATTTTATACATTTTAAAGAATATGACAAAATAAAACAAAAAGGTATTGCAGGTATTGAAGGGGGTTCTCTGGGAGGAGTTGGGGTACAAAAGGGAAAGAAGAATGTGATGTATTTCTATTTACTTAAAATGTATTTAAATGTCAACAAATTTAGATAAACTGAAATTATGTATCTTTTCTCATCATGATGCAATAAAATCAATTAAAAATAAATAAATTAATTAATTTAAAAAAAAGTGGAGATGTGGGAACAGATTTCTAAGGTCAGCATTAAGCTGGCCTGGGAAACGGAGGCAGGTGGTGACACCACTCCTGGTGGCTGAGACGAATTGGTTCAGGTCTCCATAGGTTGGTGTGGTGAGCTTGAGGGTATCAAACAGATCTCGTAGAGGACCTCGTTGTCAATGCAGTGGGTCTCATGGGTGTTCTCCACTAAGTGATGGACAGATGGGATGGCGTTGTAGGGCTCAACCATGGTGTCAGAAACTTTTAGGTGAGGGCTCCACGCTGAAGGCATTCATGATGCACTCAGGATATTCTTCTCGGATCTTGCTGATGAGCAGGGTGCCCATGCCAGAGCCCGTGCCTCCACCCAGTGAATGGGGCAGCTGAAAGCCTTGCAGGCAATTACTGCTCTCCGCCTCCTTCTGCACCACATCCAAGACAGACTCAACCAGCTCAGCTCCCTCTGTGTAGTGGCCCTGAGCCCAGTTGTTGCCTGCTCCGGACTCACCAAAAACAAAGTTGTCTGGTCTCAAGATTTGCCCAAAGGGATCCGAGTGAACAGAGATAGCTCGAGGGAGATACTTGCCACCTGTGGCTTCATAGTAGTACACAGAGAATTGGTTCCGTTGTGGGTCACTGTCCTCATGGTAGGTACTGGTGAGGTTGATACTGTGTTCATTGCTTAGCACCTCCCAGAACTTAGCACCGATCTGGTTGCCACACTGTCTGGCCTGGATGTGCACGATTTCCCTCATGGCTACGGTTTACTGTAATAACTTTCTTTTGACGGTTCCAATGTAAGTACCGAGCAAGAAAAGATAATTAAGGTTTTTGGGTTTTTTCTTCTGGACCTGTCTCAGACTGAAAGGATAGACTGTAGCCTAGGAGGCTGCAGCAGCGAGATGCGAAAGCGACTGTGGGAAGGTTCTTTTAGAGATTTTTTTTTTTTTTTAGTTTTTCGAGACAGGGTTTCTCTGTGTAGCCCTGGCTGTCCTGGAACTCACTCTGTAGACCAAGTTGGCCTCGAACTCAGAAATCCGCCTGCCTCTGCCTCCCAAGTACTGGGATTAAAGGCGTGTGCCACCATACAACTAGCTAACTAATAATGACTTTCTGTCTTTCCTTCCGTTAATCTCTCCCTTTCCCCTTTTTGTCTCTTTCCCTCTCTTCTTCAGTATTCATTGTGCTTTTTCCTTTGTTTTATCTTCGTTTTGGCCTTTGGCAGGAAAGATGACTTGGCCATTGTTTAAATTAATTTATTTCAAGACAATTCAATCCAAGCATATAATACGTTCTAGTCACCCTCATCCTTCCCATCTTCTTATCCTCCTCCCACGTCCCCATTCCAGTTTTGTGTCTTTTTATTTTACTTTTGATTTCTGACCCACCAGTTTTATTTAGGCCTGCCCTAGTAGGCATCAGTATGGAGTTATCTTATCAGTGGCTGCATCACTGAACACTATGATTTTTGACCCACCAGGCCTTGAATGCTAATATCTCCCTCGAGCAGGACGGAACTCCATAAGCAGTTCCCTTATCTGTGACCGAATGTTTAGAGGCTTCAGTCAGGTCTGACCCTATGAAGGCAACATTTTGTGCGTGAGCTCATGAGAATGATTACGAGACAAATTTTTCACATCGATTCTCTCCATCATGTGGCTCTTTAAATTCTCCCTAATCTCTCATCCTTGATCTTCCCTAGGCCTCAGAGAAGTTAATATGTGAATACCTCATTTAAGACCAAGAACTGAACAGTCACTTGTCCTTAGTACCCCAACCAGTCTCAGATCTCTTCCATACATGCCCTTTTTGAGGCAAGTTATTAATTTATAGCACACAGTCATACCAGTCAGCTGAGGGTTCTCCCACTCTATAGAAGGAACTTGTGAATAGGAAGAGCGGGCAGTGCCTTTGGTTTCAACAGCTTGGATTGTGGGATCCACAGTTCTCAGTGTTTCAGCTCTGGGATTAGGGTGTTCATACCCTCATTTCTTAGTGTTACAGCTCTGGGTTTGGGGTGCTCATACCCCAGTTGTTAGTGTTTCAGTTCTGAGGTTAGCAGCTGGAGCTACGAAGGCTTCAAAGCTTTCTGGAACTTTCTAGGTTTCACAGTCTCTAGCTCTTTACTCTCTTGGCCCTTCACAGCCCCTTGTTTTCTGTCCTTTCAGGTCCCCATGGCTGTCCCACCTTCTTCTACATACCTTTCTAGTCTCTGCTTTCTAGAATACACAGTCTCAGGTCCCAGGACCTTGGAACTCTTCAGAAGCCTTCTAGTTCCCACTGGAAGTGTCTAGGTCTGGCAGTGCCAACAGGTTCTGGTGCTTGTGTGACTGATTCAGAGCACTACACTGGTGATACTGACCACAGATATGAAATAAAACAGTTGAATGAGGCTTTGTAGGTGGTGAAGTTGTACTCGCTTGTGTGTGTGTCTGTGTGTGTGTGAGTGTTACATGCATGTGTGCATGAGCTCACACATGTGTGCAAGCTCGAGTATGGCAGAGACAAGTGTCTCCTGGTCTGTTCCCAGGACAGTATGACAAGGGCTGCTTGTTTATCCAGTCATACCTTCATAGTAATTGGACTCAGGATAGGTTCAAGGAAGTGTCAGAGCAGTGAGGGGTGGGGTGGGAAGAGCTTTTACCAGACAGTCAACTGAAGTTCTCATAGCCTAAGTGTGCTCATAACAGTCTCCTGAGGAAAAGTGGTCATAAGACTGTCGCTTCTCAGTCAGAAGTGAGTCTCTTTGTTGATCATGCTGGTTTGACGTCTCTAGTATTGACTGGACGGCAGAGGGTTTCCTTCAGCAACCAGGAGGTGTCTAAAGTGATAATAGTTGTCATGATGACCACTGGGATAAACTCCAAAACAAGCTGTTGCTTGACTGATAGCTCCAGGAAATTTGACCAATGTGATGGAGGGGAAGCTGTTGGCTGCTGCTTACCCCAGTGAACCTGGAGGAATGGCAGAACCACCCACAAATCTGACTGGATTTAGGGTCCCCAAAGATCTCAACAGCAGTTTTGATTTGGCCTCCATCACTCCGACCCTGGGTAGTTGTCCAGTTCTGCTTCTAGGCAACTGCTAGTAAGGAGAGTCTTTGGGCAAGGGTCGGACAGTCCAGCAGCCCAAATTCAGCAGTCATTGAGCATTTCAGTCATTATAAAAACAGTCGGGAGTGTTTAAAACAAAGGAGCGTGAGATTAAAATAGCCTTCAAAGAATTTTATTTAACAACTCTGAGACAGATAACCTTAGGGAGGGTGGAGTCCTCCTCTCTGTCTCATTGGCTTGGGTTCTTGGTTCACTGTCACTGTTTATTCTCCATTGCCAATGTTTCTTCCTTTTCCAGGGCTCTATATGCCACAATATTCTGCCCCCTGGCCTCATTATGTGTTCCTCACTGTCCTCCTCCTCTACTTATACATCCTGTGCTAGCTCAGAATTTTGTGATTTTAATGCAATCTTTAATCCATAACACTCAAGCCACTGATTATAAGGTTGAAGTCTGATATACTATTATTCTCATACTACAAAAGGGAAAAGGCCTTTCAATTTTCTTGGTAAGGCAACATTGATTGGAAAGAAAATTCCTACTTAACTATGGTAATTTTTTAAAAAAATTTATAATTAATACAATATGGCAAATACTTTCACATTTATTCTGAGATGCATATAACTGTGTATCTGTATGCAAATCTCTCTACTTTTCTGTCTAATAAGTTTATCAAGTAATATTTCCTGAACATCTCCCTACTTTTACTTTTGTGATAGGGTTTGTTATTTTGCTCATGTGTATGTGTGAAAAAGTGCTCATTTAAACTAGAATCTTGATTTATCCCTACTCCAACTTAATTTTCCTAGAATTGGATCCACCAATTAAACAAATCTCAATCTTTGATCTGAGCTTTCAATTTTGTTGTCATTCTTATAATGAGCAAAGCATCTACTGTCAAAACACCCCAGTCATTTGTTCATTTCTTCTGCATAGCATTTCTGTACATGAATATATCAAATTTATTACTTATATATTTAACTGTCAACAGTTTTTTGGGTTGATGATAGTGGGATGGAACAGTGGTCTTGTGAACACTCATGTACATGATTCATTTTTGCACTGTTTGGGCAAAAGCATACTTGGGGTCACAACAAATCTATTCCTCATTTTTTCTTGGTAGGACCAAATTTCCCAGAGTACTGTGCTCTTCAGAAGTATAAAAAAACAACTGGAATTCCACACCATCAGAAAACCTTGCTTTTGTAAAACTATTTTTCTTTGTTTCTTTGTTTGTTTGTTTGAGACTAGGTTTCTCTGTGTAGTTCTGGCTGTCCTGGTCAATGGGCAATCATAGTTGCAATTTTTTTTTTGATGGAGAAAGTTTATAGTGGAAAGACAATCAAACAGGTTGGTTCATTGACCTTTGAGAATAGGCCGAGCACATTTGTTGAAAACCTTTCATGTGCCAGAGATCATCTTGGGTGTTTATGTTGTTATTTTATTCTATACTTGGAAAACCCAGTGAAATTAAGCATCCAAAATATATCTTTCACAGATGAATAAATAAGACTCAGGCTAAGTAATCTACTTTAAAGTACACATTCTTTTCTTATAAAGTTTACCAAGTTAGATCACAAAGTCCGCTCTGAAGAAAGTACGTACAAGGTAGGGCAGCACACCAGTATCTTGTATGAAGGACAAACTGGACTAATTTAATAAAATTAGTTGAAATACTGTATATATATATATATATATACATATACATATACATAAATGTATATATATATACATATACATAAATGTATATATATA